>OY740767.1:60312100-60571499 GCA_963513935.1 Aphrophora alni
CAGACCGCCGAGAGCTGATATTTTAGCCTACTGCTATAACTTACATAGGAGCTCCATTTTTTTATCGATCTTTATGAAATTTGATTCATTCAATCTGGGAAAAATTACCCTACAACTATATATTGAACATTTGTTTTAATTTCATTATGTTTTATATAATAATGCTTTTGTTGTATGTAAGTGTTGTAGGCTATTTTTGAAGAAAGTGTTTCCTAAAAATGAAAAATCATAGCTTTTAGGTCTATTTCTAGATATTATTTAAATTATACTGAATGATTTGATATAACAATGTATTTTGAATAAATATTAACTTCATTACTAAAAAGTTATATTATATGTGTTTATTACATGTCAAAGTCAATGATTATTTATATATTATATAAATAGAAGTGGATTTTACCTCCTAGATACTTCAGCCTAAAAGACTTTTTGTGTACTTCTTAAATTTCCTCAACTGCTGATACATAGTGTGCATTTCAAGTTTCCTTGGAATAATCCCATGGTGTTAAGATGCTTCTTCAAACACCATGGACTGATACGAAGCTTAACGTTTTCCTCACAAGTTGTTTACTTTGTGAAGTGATGAATTTAGAGAGTTTCAGATCTGGTTGTACCAGTAATCCTTATAATTTTCCTGTAGAATATTTTGTCCAACATTCCTCAATTTCCGAGTATAGCCATTGTTTAAAACTATCTTTTGCTATGGCTTTAGCTTTCTGCATACAGGTTCTGGGCCAATGAAGGATCTCTTGGTCTCATTTTTTGCCAGTTTATCTGCCTTTCCATTTCCTTCATATCCTCCGAAAAAGAAAAAAAAAAAGGAATCTAATTTGAATGCTAGTCAGGCAAGAATAGCTCTACTTTTTAGAAACATTAAAACAATGATGCTCAAAACAATACAAACCATTAAATTTAATAAGTTGTGCATATCGAATGATATCATTCCTAACCATGTTTCCATACATGTTAACTCGAATTCTAACCTATTAAAATGATCAACTAATTGTTGGAATCTTGATGTTGGATCATAATCTGGATGATTTGGACGGGGAAGATTTGTGATTAAATATATTATAAGACTTACCGTCACAATAGTCTAGTTTGTCTGTAGTTATCTCACTACGGCCGTTTCGGCTATTCAGCCATTTTCAAGTGTTATGCGGGTATTACCGTTGTCTTAGTTTAAAATAGAAATTACGAAGACACGACACATAACAAACACACAAGTTCTTTAAACATTTAAAACATGATGTAGTAGGCCCACTGTCACAACACGTACTGTCCTTGTACGCGTTGTGACAGTGGGCCTACTACATCATGTTTTAAATGTTTAAAGAACTTGTGTGTTTGTTATGTGTTGTGTGTTCGTAATTTCTATTTTAAACTAAGACAACGGTAATACCCGCATAACACTTGAAAATGGCTGAATAGCCGAAACGGCCGTAGTGAGATAACTACAGACAAACTAGACTATTGTGACGGTAAGTCTTATAATATATTTAATTATTAATCAGTAGTCGGAATGGCGAAAACAAATATGTATGAAGATTTGTGGTGTCGCATACATGAAAAAATGTCAAAATTGCCTGGAAACGGTTACGAGGCATCATATTTCCAAACCAATTTATATTTTGAGAAGGAAGAGTGGAACAGTAAAGAGCAACTGTGGTTTTTTTTACTATGCCCATGTTGAACAAAATAGATAGGAATGCAAACATTTCTGCAACAGTTACATCTTTCCATGTTCGTAGCCTACTAGCATTTGTAGACGATCTAAATTAGCTACAATAAACTTTCTAGCATACTTATAGGTAAATTTAACAAAGTTGTCAATCAAAGACAATGTGAAAAATAGCCTAAAATACAAAATAGGTTGACAGTTACGGGGCGGACAGTGTTTCACACCTGGTAGTTCATTGAAAGCAAAACTATGTGGAAATCCAGGGTCATTTCCCTCAGTTACAGCTTGCCACAAAATATCATGAGGATCTCGATCATTATTATCATCATCACCATCACTCATATTGTGATCATCAAGATTAGGCCTAGCAGCAGGAGGGTCAGGTGTAGGCCTAGCAGCAAGAGGATTAGGTGTAGGCCTAGCCCTATCAATATTTTCCTCGTCATCACTGCTACTTGAAAAGCTAAAAGACCTTGGAATAGGTCTAATTTCAAAAGGCCTACCTGTACTACATGAAATGGAAGGCATAGTAGGGTCATACCATGGGTCTGCATCATTGTCATCAACTACATATGAGCTTCCATATGATTCATCATTTAGAAAACCATCACTCAACTCGTCGTCTAGTAATACGTGCTGAACTGTATTCTCACTTAGCGGAGATCGCGATCGCTTCATATTTGATTATACTTTTATAATTAATGAAAAATAATCTTTTTAACCTCACGAAAACAATTAACAAACAATTCAATCACCATCAATACAAAATACTTCACTACAAAACAATTCGCTGCATGAAAACGATCAGCAGTTGACATTACTACAACGCTATAACCAAAGCCATCTCTATTATGACTCAACAGCTGGTTATTAGAAAGATACTACTATAACAAATAATTATGTTTTTCGTATTCTTCAGTTCTTTCTCTTTGTTTTCATAACAACAAAATTGTAATACACAAAAAAAATAATCCTGATAGAATTTTTTTCCGGAACGTCCGTATATACGAACGTTGGCATCCTTCGTCAGTTACCGCAACGTCCGTATATACGGACGTTGGCATCCTTCGGCAGTTTTCAAAACGTCCGTATATACGTACGTTGGCACTAAAAGGGTTAAGTTTTACTAATATAGCCATTCTTATGCTAAGTTAGGCAAGCCTAACTGGCGGGAGTCAGGGGATGAATGTAGTATCGGGCTGTTATGTAGGCCTAATATATAGTAAATATTATAAGAGGTCTTGGTTGCTATGCGCAGACAGTCAGTATGGAAGTGAACTATGACCTATGAAGACGTGTCTTACATATTAATTAAACTCATAAGTAATTCTTATAAATGTGTATTTATTTAATTAATTATGGACCCGAATATAACATGGTGGCAGCGGTGTTAACAAGATTTAATAAGAGTACAAGTGAAAGTAATAATTAGTTTTGCCGTTAAGTATTTGAAAATTATAAATAGTTTAGTAACTACAAAGCAATTTCTTTGGAAACATAGAAAATGGCAACTAACTGGAAAAAATTTAAAAGCAGGTATGAAATTTTTATTCAAGCATTATTACAAGAGTCTACTAAAGACAAAAGAAAAGTAGCATTATTACTTCATTACATGGGTGAAGAAGGGCAAGACATTTTAAAATCTTTTAATCTTAGTGCAGTGGATTCAGACAAATTAGAAACTGTAATTAAAAGTTTTGAAAATTATTTTATTCGTTTTGCTAATGTAACGTATGAGAGACAATACGATTCTTCTTTAATCGGAATCAATTACATAATGAATCATATGAACAATATGTGACGATTTCAAAAAAAGTTAAGTGCTTCTTGTGAATGGCGATTTGTATAGCTTAGTTAGACATTTTAGTTAGTGGTAGTCATGATTCTGAAGTTAAAGTCGCCTTGTTAAAAACACATAGTTTGATGTTAAAACAAGCCTTAGCAATGTGTAAATGTAGAGAATTAGCTTATGATAGGGCTCATAAACAAAATTTAAAAACAGATCAAATAGATTCTATGGTAGATACAGTTTTTAAAAATAGCAAACCCAGAAACAAAGCATTAAACTTAAATTTAAACAATTTTCAAGATGGAGCTGACAATTGTAAACAAAATATAATAGGAATTCAAGTGAAATGTAATTCAACAACTACAACTTCTTATGTGGTCAAGGTCATCCCCTCAGGCATACAAAGCAAACTCTCATAATCCTTGGGAAAGATATGGCCGATTTCATGTTTTTGGAAAGTGTCCAGCATTTAATCAAGTATGTTCACAGTGTGGGAAGTTAAACTATTTTTTTTTTAAATGTGAAAGTTTTCAGTTAACCAACTAACAGAAATAGGTAATGAAAGTTTATTATGTAAGAATGAAAATAAACTTAATGATAAACACTTTAGCTAACCCTAACCTACAAAATTATAGGGTAAAAATAACTCGGTGGTATGAGACAATTATAATAAATAAAGTGCATTAATCTGTTAAAGTGGACACAGGAGCCCAAGAAAGATTTTATCATATAATTCCTTTCTTAAAATAGAAATTGGTCTTAATTTAATCAATCAAACAAATACTAAAATTACTTCATTTACAAACAACAGATTATCTGTTGTGGGGGACTTGTACATTACAATGCAAGTATAAAAGCTCTTTTATAGTATACATTGACTTTTTATGTTGTTAAATCAAACTGAAAATGAGTTAGGACTTGATACATGTCTTAGTTTAGGAATTATTAATCAAATTAATACATTAAACTTAGACTAAATAGATAAGAAATACAAAGGCTTGTTTGATAATGAAATAGGGTGTGTACCAGTTACAATAAGGATAGAGTTGAAGAAAAATTCGTGTCCTGTAATTCATTTGTAATTGTTCAAAAAAAATATGGTAATATAAAGTTATGTTTAGATCCAAAACCTTTAAATGAATGTATTAAAAGATGACAATATCAATTTCCAACTTTTGAGGAAATTGGTCATAAAATTCCACTGTGCAAAGTTATTCACATTGTTAGATGCAAACTGAAAACCAAGTTATTCAAGATATATTCAACTGAGCAAAGTTATTCAAGCATATCCGGTTGCTCTAGACTATCAATATGATGAATTACGCAAGCCAAGCAAAATTAACTAGAGATAATAGAAATACAAAGTTAAAGTTGTTCAACACCATAGAAAATATATAATTCAATAAATCGTGCAAGCAGGAGGGAATTATACCAGGGTATGTAAATGTTAAAATCAACAACAATTCAATAGCAGCCAATAAGGCCAAAAACATAGCCAGAAGAGCATGGCTTAATTTTGAAATAAAGCAATTGTATCATAAAAAGGAACAGTTAAATCATAAGCATTTAGAGATAGGACATAGCATGCACTCTATACAACAAGACTGTATATTTGCCTCAATAGATAAGTGGGTTAGTCATAAGCTATCATTTAAGAGAAATAAGATTCGAACTAAACTTCAAAGGTTAATAGATAAGAACGTGAAAGTACAACAACCTCACAAAATTAAACACCAGTTTTACCCAAGATTAATAAATGATACTGATGTAATATTTACCGATACAGAGATTAGATTATTGAATAAAGGCCAAAAATATAATGTTTACGATAACAAAGACAAACAAAATGACGTACATACTTTATTAGAAATGGAAAATGCCGTACTTAATTTACCTACAGAAAAACAAAATTTGGTAAGATTTGTAATTAAAGACAAAGTACAAAAATTAATTAATAAGGATACATACACAAAAGGAAGAGGGGGTGAAACCTAACATAACAAATCAGAAATAATTATTGAAAAAAGTATAAAAGATAAATTGATAAAACATGATTCTCTCATTGATAAAGGTAGCACATCCGTAATAATAAAAAGTAAGGATTATAACAACAAAGTAGGTAACTTCATTGTTAAGAACAACATCACCCAAATTAACAAAGATCCCACTAATAATTACAGGAATGATATCACCATTTTAATAAACAGATCAAGTAGCTTACTTAATAAATAACAGATTTTCCACATGAAAATGATTAACCCAAAACCACCCACATTAACAGGATTACCTAAAGTCCATAAAGAGGGAATGCCTATCAGACCATTGGTCAATTTCAAAAACGCACCAACATACAAAATAGCGCAACACATTGGGTAGAATATTGCGTAAAAAATTAATTCTAGAAAATGACCGTAGCTTGAACAATACATTAGACCTAATTTTTTTTTTTTTTTTTTTTTTTTAATTTTATTTATTCATAACCAATTTATAAACAAAATCGACCAATGATTCATTCTTAAATACTAAATCACATTAGAGGATAATCATTATAATAATAACTTCCTTATTATTACTGAAGCAGTTCGTGAGGCTTAATCCTCTTGAGGCGGCGAACATTATCGGCCACTTCAAGCACTGCTCTCATTTCTAAATTCTCATGAGTGAGAAGACGCAAATTGTGACTTATTGCACATTTCTTGATTTCCTCCTCAACAAGTCTGATGTTCAAGTCGCGATGTAAATCACCATTTCTAATATACCATGGGGCATTGACTATTCCCCGTAATACCTTGTTCTGGAATTTTTGAATTATTTGGATATTAGACTGCTTTGTGCAGCCCCATAGTTGTATGCCATATGTCCATACTGGTTTCAATATTTGATTGTATATTAAGATTTTATTCTGCACTGTAAGCCCAGAGTTACGTCCAAGCAGCCAGTAAAGTTTTCTATATTTTATTCTAAGCTCTTCAACTTTTTTCTTTACATGGACTTTCCATTTGAGCTTAGTATCTAAGGTCATCCCCAAGTATTTGGCATTGTTGGAGTAAGGAACAGCTTGAGCATTGATAAACAATGGATGGGTGATAATCTTCCTATTCGTAAAGTTTATGTGCGTTGATTTTGCCTCATTTAGTTTAATTCGCCAGCACTTTGTCCAGGTACTTATCTTATCCATTGCACCCTGTAGTCTACTCGTGGCCTTCTCAATACAAGCATCAACAGCAAGGATAGCAGTGTCATCAGCAAATGTGGCAACAATTGAATCAACAACATCTGGAATATCACGCGTATACAACAAATAGAGCACAGGTCCAAGGACACTACCTTGCGGTACACCTGCTGTTATCCTCTTTAATTCTGAGTAGTCACAGCCATGACGAACTCGAAAGTACCTTCCTTTAATATACGATTGTAATAACTCAAAGTACTGAGTAGGTAGGTCCCTGTGTAGTTTATATTCAAGGCCCTCGTGCCAAACCTTATCAAAGGCCTGGGCAACATCAAGAAAAACAGCTGAACATATTTTTTTCTGTTCAAGAGCTTTTTCGATTACATTGATAATACGGTGAATCTGATCTATAGTAGAATGCCTACGTCTAAACCCAAACTGATGTGTAGGAATCAGCTGTCTGTCTCGAATGATCGGCTCAAGCCTTCTTAGAAGCAGCTTCTCGAAGATCTTAGACATGACTGGTAGTAATGATATCGGACGGTATGATGTTACAGCGGAAGAGGGTTTTCCTGGTTTTAATATTAGTATTACCTCCGCAATTTTCCAATGGTGAGGTACATATTTCACCTTAAAGCAGGCATTTATCATATGTTGAAGCCTTATGATAGCCATGTCTGGGAGCTCTTTCATTATCTGGCCAGTTATAAGATCATATCCTGGTGATTTCTTTGCTGATATGTTGCACCTTATCATATTCTTAAGCTCTTTTAGGGTCACGAATTGGATGTCTTTTTTGTCATTTCTATCTAAAGAACTGATATTTTCCTGATCTGTACTTTTTGGAAAGGGACTAAAAACACCGGCTAGATATTTAGCAAACAGATTCGCTTTCTGCATAGAGTTTGTGGCCCACAAACCATTCTCCATCTTTAATGGTGGATTTTGAATTTTAGGCCTCTTTATTTTTTTAGCAGCCTTCCAAAGTGAATATTCTGTATTTTCATCAGCAGTTAAATTGCTGAGAAATCTACACAACGCTTCATTTTTAATTTCCTTGATACGTTTTTTTTAGTTGGTTACTGAGTCGATTAAATCTAACTTTATCGTCTGGATATCTGGATTGCTGCCACTTTCTTCGAGCGCGTCTTTTTTCTAGAACCAGCTCTCTGACCTCCATTGGGTAACTCGTATCCAATCCAATGTTTCGACTTTGAGGTGGTGTACTTTCTTCTGCTGCCTGCTGTATGTCAGCAATGAATTGTTCGACCCCTCTATCAATCTCTTCCTTGGTTTCAAGTGGAACTTCAAGGTCCAAGTACATCTGCAACTTTGCTCTAAACTCGTCCCAGTTTGTTTTCTTTGTACATAGTCTTGGGAGATTTGGTTTCTGTATTATTGATTTACTGACTGTTAAAATCACTGGCGTGTGGTCAGATGACAAATCGTGGTTACTTTCAACAGAAATATAATTACAGTTTATGCCCTTGGCGACAAAGAAATCAATCAAATCAGGCAATTTTTGGGGATCGGTGGGCCAGTAAGTTGGTGATCCAGAGGAAAGAAATGTGCATTTATATTCTAGTCCTGCATGATATAGCTCTTTACCTTTTGTAGTGATCAGTCTAGAGCCCCAGTGTGTATGTTTTGCATTATAATCTCCTCCAATAACAAAACATGAACCCAAGGTTTTAAAGAGACTTTTGAAGTCATCTTTGGAGGGCGAGTGTCTTGGCGGACAGTAAATTGCAGAAATTTTAAGCAATTTCTTCTTAGACTGTATGCTGACTGTTGTTACTTGCATCATTTCTTCTTCAACTGCAGGTTCCTCCCAATGTAGTATATTATCTTTTATCAGTACAGCTGATCCTCCTCTAGCTTTGTTGGCTGGGTGTGGACTGTGATAGCAAACAAAGCCACGAATATTAACAAATGAATGCTTTGTAAAATGAGTTTCAGAGATAAGGCAGACGTCTATTTTCTGATGTTTCAAGAACAATTCCAATTCAGATAAATGTTTCAGTAAACCATTAGCATTCCAATTTCCAATACGGAGAGTAAAATTCATTTCTTCTTTGAAGCGGTTGATTTTTTAGAATTTGTGTTTAGCATACTTATTGTTTCAGTTAGAAATTTAATCGATTTATCTTGACTGTCTAACCGTTGTATAATAGATGTCCACATGTCTTTCATTGAATTCTCTTCATCTTTTCTTCTATTTTTAATAATTTCGGAATATGTTTTTGTATTTTGCTCTTTGTTGTTTTCATCTACTTTCGCTTGTTCGCTACCCGAGACACCACTGTGTTTTTTATCAGAAATAGCTCTAGCATAATCTTTTTGTCGATGACCAATCTGTCTATTTCGTCTTTTCTGATTTTCCTTCGCTATCAGACAACCCCTGTATTTTGCAGGGTGCTCACCTTTACAGTTAATACATTTAGGCTTTTGATCTATCTTCAAAGTACATACCTTTGTAGGATGCTTACCAGCACACTTCACACAGGCATAATCTCTTTGGCAATAACGTTGTGTATGCCCAAATGCTTGACATCGCTTGCACTGTGGAATAAGATTTACGTTTCTCCTCAGTGCCTCTATTTTTACCCCTATTCCCAATATTGATTTAATAGCATAAACTTGGTTAATATCTTCCCCGTTATGAAATGTAAGCATGAACAATTGCAAACCTCTTCTATGTGCAATGTATTCACCATTTCTATCTTCTATTGTTTCTTTTTTGATGATATTCTTAGCTTCCAATATCTTAAAGCCCTTACCGGATAGATCCTGAATAATGTCATTTTCCTCACACGATGGGTGAAGTCCTCTAGCCATTACCTTTATAGGTCTCGCGGTTTTATCCTCATATGAATGCCACTGTATCTTTTGATTTGTTAGTTCTGCAGTAACTGATCTATATGTGTCACTGTCTGGAACATTTATTTTCCAGACATTATTATTATAAGAGACGTATTTGCATTCATTATTTGTTACTTTATTGATAAGATCCTTCAAAGTGCTAAAGGTTTCTATTCTAGAAGCAATTGTAGGTGGAGGTGTATGACACTTTTTAGATGGTTTTTCATTTACCTTTTCTCTGTTGCTGTCACTTATTGGCAGCGATTGGTGTTCCTTTTCTTTAGTTCTACATTGGTTAATTGGTGTATTCTTAGATTTTGTTTGTCCAAATTCAGGTGAATACTCTGCCTTCCGTTTCTTTGCAGATCGTTTATACTTCTTGAGCACCCAATCGGTTTCCCGTGTCAGTTCTTCTTCATCAGTGAAGTATTCTGCCTGTTCATTGTCTTGACTAGTCGTTGGTTTTTGTATAACTGCACTTGATTTAAGTTCAGTGATTTCACTTCTTAGTGCACTACACAGCAACTCAATTTCATTCAGCTTCTTACGAAGTTCTCTATTTTCCTTAACCAGAGTGGATAAGTCACTGCTTTCAGAAGGAGACGAGGATCCACTCTCCTCGATGTCCATGACAGGAAGGCCTGACCCCAACTTGGCCATACCCTTTGGAGATCTTTGAGTAACGCTACTTCTCTGAAATGGATTTTCTTTATTTTTGGTATTTTCACTTGTAGTACTCTGGGTCAAGTGAGCCACCCTCTCCGACATTCCATCGTGTGTCTGGTCGCCCCCAGAATCCTCGCGACCTACACCGGCCACCGGGGCTCTCACCCGATCGGAACCAGTGGTGGGATTCACCTTTGCAGGCTTACCCACCTGGGGTATTTCAGTATTTAGATCACACATCATGGTTGCTATTCGACGAGTTAGAAGAATTAGAAGGAAGAATAAATTAGAGACCCCTAGCCTTCGGAAACCTAACAGCGTCGGGGTCGGAAAAAAAGGCTTAGTGCCCAATAGAAAAGAAGAAAAGAGTAGGGAATTCACCAAAGACATGGTGAAGACCAGCTCGGGTACCCCGGGATTGCCAATCCCGTACCCACAAGATGTGGGCCCCTGGGGGTATTAGACCTAATAGAAAAGATAAAGGACACAGACATCAAATCTGGCATGAAGTTAGTCTCCTTTGATGTGAGTGATTTATACACTAACATACCAGTCTATGAAACAATAGAAATAATACAAGACAATTTAAGCAAACACAATAAACTCAGCACACCGGAAATCACAGATACTATCAATTTCATTAAGGAAATTACAAGACAGAATTATTTTCAACACAACAGACAATATTATATCCAAACTAAAGGAGTCCCGATGGGCTCTCCCTTATCGGGAATCTTAGCTGAAACATTCCTCAACCACTTTGAAAATAACTTCATTCTGGATAAACAAAACAAATTCTGCGACAGCATAATATATTACCACAGATATGTTGATGATGTAATAATGTTGATCAGAGGTAGTAACAGACAGACCCAGGAACTAAATACTTACATGAATAAAATAAACCAAACATAAAATTTACACATGAAGTTGAACAAAACAATGCAATAAATTATCTAGACCTGACAATTTCAAAACTAGAGGGGAAACATATATTCAAATTTTTTAGAAAACCTACAAACACAGACCAGACCATTCACACAACATCCAACCATCCGATTACACATAAAATGGCGGCTTACAACCACATGGTCAACAGATTAATATCAATTCCTATGGAAGAAGCCGATTACATAGAGGAACTAAACATAATAAAACATATTGCACACCAAAATGGATACAAACCGACAATAATAGACAATATCCTCAAAAAAATTAAACAAAAGAGAAACAGTACTATGAATATAGAAAACAGGACAACAACTTTGTAACAGTACAACACAACCCAAATTCAATAACGCAATAGCTAATATATTCAGACAACAGGGTTACAAAATAGCGTACAAAACCAATTCCAACCCGAACCAAATATTAAGTAGGAACATAACCAACAATCAGGATAAATACAAATACTGGTGTATATAGATTGAACTATAGTTCATGTAATAAATTTTAGGTGGGACAGACAGGGCGCTCGTTTAAATCGCGATATAAAGAACATATTCAAACGCTAAAACATCCTGAAAAATCCAAGTTTGCAGAGCACTTGATATATAGCGATCATAAATATGATAACATGGAAATAAACATGCAAATACTAAAAATTTGTAAAAAGGGCAACTATATGAACCGCTTGGAAGAATACCAAATTTATCGCGGCGAGTTGCAGAACCCTGATAAATTGTTGAATGATAAGAAAAGGTTTGAGGCAACCCTCACCTTCGAGCTGATAAACAGATTGACTACCATACGCACGATAACCAATGCATAGTATATACTATGTAGTGCCGGCTCGGTGACATTAATGAAAAAGAAAATATTATGTTTCTTGTGCGTGAATGTTATGTGTATACTTGTATTTCGTGTTGAATGTTTTAACTAAGTGTTATCACCCGACGATGGACAATAATGTCCGAAACACGTGTAGTGTAATGAGATATATGACAATATAAACTGAAAAAAAGAACTAATCAAGGATTTCTGGCGGTAAGTCAAAGATAACAAATAGTTATTCAAGCATATCCGGTTGCTCTAGACTATCAATATGATAATGTTGAATCACCTGCTCAACTTCTCATGTGAAGGAAATTGCAAACCTTGGTACCAACATATTACAAGTTAGTGTCTTAAACCTCAACTTAATTATAATAAATTTTAATGTAACAGCAGATATTTCTTGTTGAAACTCTATATTCAAGGATAAAATAAAGCTTAAAGTTTCAAAATATTTTAATAATATAAATGAGCTACAATTGTTTCGGCTTGCGGCATCATCGGGCAACTTGATTGGGCAGTTGCAACTTGATTGGGCTTGATTGCAGTTGCAACGAAACAATTGTAGCTCGTTTATATTGTTAAAATATTTTCAAACTTTAAGCTCTATTGCTTTATTTTATCCTTAATTATAATAGAACTAGGAAACACCTATTTGTTAACAAACAGAGAATTAAGAGACATTTTGACAGCAATTCAAAACCACTACAGAGTTTATGTAAAGGTCAAAATGTTTTCTTTCAGAAAAAAAAAAAGAAGAAAAAAAAACTATTCAGACTAATTCCATTTTGTCTAGTGGTAACATAATTAAAGAAACAGCAGAACCTCAATCATATTTAGTTGTAGATAAATAAGGTAAAGCTTATAGATGTAATAGAATACATATCCGTCCTGTAGTTGATACAATGTCGCCTACAAGATGTCCTTTCAAGTCTTCTCTAAATAATGAAATAAGCCCATTAAATCAAAGCCCAAATTACTAATAGAAAGTAATATGGATGTTAACTCAGTGCAACAAGTTAGTCCAGAAAGTGGGTGTTTAAAAGATATTGATGCTGTATGAAAGTGAAATACAACCTATGTAGATGTGTCTTACATATTAAACTCATAAGTACTTGTTATAAATGTGTATTTATTTAATTAATTTAGAACCCGTACATAACTTGAGCGGCCAACTAATGCTTATTAGTCACACTTTGGCGAATGTTTCACTTGAAAAACTAAACTAAATCAATCTGCGCTATTTGTGAAAATAGTTTACTCTATTTATCAGTGTTTACTAAACACCAGTCTTTTCATGTTAAGTAAAATTTGTTCAAAAGATACATGTCTACTAATCACATTTTTATCCCTATCTCAAATATGGAGTAGGTGGGGGGGGACAAACTTCTGCTTCTGACTGGGTTTTAAAACTCCAAAAAATAGCAATAAAAATTGTTTTCAATCTGAAACATACTTATTCATCTAGAAAATTTTAAAGAATAATAAAACTCTAACGTTCCCATCAATTTATTTGCTGGAAATTACTTAATTAATTTTTTCAGATAGTTTTGTTTCTCAATAAAATAAAGAAATTCATAACTACAATACAAGGTTTAGAAATTACTTTCATGGTGTATCGTAAAATAGCTACCAAAAATCCTTTACAATTCTGGAATATGTGTTAATAGTATGCCGGACCACATTAAACAGGCAACTTTAAAAAAATTGTAGGAATACCTTGCTTATAAGGGATTCTATTCTGTCTTGGAGTTTCTGACAGATAGGTGTGGTATTTGGACTGTTGTTTGTATTGTTTCTAAGTCTAACTATTATTGAACATTGTGTGTTTCTAAGAGTTGAACTGTATTTTTGTAATTGTTGTTCAGATTTATCACTTGTATGAATATCCTGTGTGTTGTAATTCATAACTTTCTTATTATATATGACATGCTTCAATTTCACTTGCAGGGAACGTCAGCCCTGGTTATTTATAAGGACCTGACGTTTGCACCGTTTAAGTTCCGGAATGGGACTTTGGAAAAACGTGCTACAACTAACCGTTAAATATATTCGGACGTTAATTACTCTTAGTCTCAACCGTAGTAATCACCATGTTCTCAGCCAGCTTATAATGAGATATAATTTAATTACTACACTAACTAATTAATTATTATAACTTACTTATCGTTTAGAACTTACGGTTAGGGACAGGCGTGATGGGAGAATTACGTTAACCCTTTAGGTCATAATAATTCCTTCTTAATTTTAGTCGGATGACCTACTAATGACTACGTAACACCCGGGGGTCGATCAGACTCCGCAATTACGGTTTAGGTAGCCATTTAGATTTATCACCCAAAAATTAAATAAATTAAGCGGTACTGACGTCCGCTGACCTCGGCGCACTGTGAACGACTGTGGGCTTGTCTTGGCCACATGTGCGCACGCATCAGATATCTATTACCGTGATCTTAATACGGCGGTGATCACTGAATACCCGTGGAATTACCACACACTTGTGAGATCAATGAAGAAGATTTAAATAAATATTGTCATCATCATCATTAGACAAAGTAAAGTCAATAGATCTACTATAAACCCTGCAAAAACTGTCTTTAGAACCGACTGAGTTTGCCTTTAAACTCTCTCACAAATTTGTCCTGTAGTGAAAAGGATGAAGATGAAATCCTAGCTGTAGAACTTCCTGCAAACTGAACAATTATTAAACTGTAAAAATTAAAACTTCAAATATTAAACATTTAAATAAGTTGAATATATATACACACAAAGAAAATTATTAATATTAAAACAGTCTGAATATTTATGTTCAAATATTGTTCTGGACATTTAAAGTAGGCCATTGACATGAAACAAACAATGATTTGTTTGTCTAATGATTATGATGCTAATAGTGTAAACTATTTTCATGAATAATGCAGATTGATTTAATTTTGGTTTTCAAGTGAGGCATTCGGCGAGGCATGACTAATGAGTATTAGTTGGTCGCCTGACACTTCCATTCATCCCCTGACCCTCCAGCCATTTATATTTGTCTCAATTTAGCATGATATGGGCTTTAGACTAAATGTATTTATGTTTTTGAAGGATATTACTAATAACACATTATTTCATGCATTAACATTACTAATTGGTCAGATGTTATAATGATTTATATGCAACTGATGACCCTTTAACTAAGTCATATAAACAATTAGTTGCAATTCTAGAAAGTTATTTAGATCCACAGCTAGTGTACTTGCATTGCAACACAAATTTATCACTTAGGAACAAAACCGTGGTATTCCTTAGCAGATTTTTCAATTTATATATATATAAAAAAAAAAAAAAAAAAAAAAAAAAAAAAAAAAAAAAAGTATGAATTGTAATTTTAAATGTACTTGTAGAAAATCTGTAGCTGTTTTGCTTCTACAGCTCCAGTTTATTAGAGGAATAAAAGATAATGAAATTAGAATTAAGCTTGTATAAAAGCGTAACGTAAAACTTTTCAAGAAATACTGGATCAAATAATGCAAACACTAAGCACTTGTAAAGTTCTCTTTAAAGTAAATAGACTAATACCTGGAGAGAAGGTAGCTCCAAGCTTTTATGGCATAAATTTATGGACATCATATTAAAAGATATTCAAGGCATACATTGTTTTTTGTTTTGTTTTTTTGACTATCTTATAATACAAGAAATAACATATAATGAAACACTAACACGATTAAAAATAGTGTAGGAAGTTGAAAACCTATGGTCCTCACTTAAATAAGGACAAGTAAGTGTAAATTTTTGCAAAGCACCATTAAATATTTAGGACATATAATGGCCATATAAAAAGGGTCAATAAAATAATAAAACTATGAGCAAAATTGAAGCAATTAAGAATACAAAAGCCGCCAAACATAACGGAACTAAAAACTTGTTTGGGTCTGTTAATTTCATTTATCATTGTTCAGATATTCTGTATCCCTTGACAAGATTACTTCAAAAAATAAATCATATATTTGGAATCATAACTAAAAAGAATTTTAATGAGATTAAAAATGAAATAAGTGAGGAGATTCTGGTCCATATTAACCCTGACCTCCTTTTGTACTTGGAACTAATCCTTTGCTAGTTAGGCTAGGTGCTGTCCTTTCTCATTGAATGAAAGATGGAACAGGAAATCCAATAACATTTGTCTCCCGAACTTTAACAAAAAGTGAAGTACGATATAGTCAAATAAACAAGGAAGCTGCTAGTATTTTTGGAGTGTTGAAAAAGTTGTTCCCATATTGGTATGGTCGAAAGTTTATTGCGATAACTGACCCACCCTCTTGTTTCCATCATATTTCACTTTGAATCTATTTTTATTAAAGTCTTTCCACCTGTGCTTCCCTCAGGGACTCACTTATAGTGAGTCTGGTCTTGGCAGTCCCAAAGGAACCTAACTGGATCTACACCTTTTTTCATGCAATCTTGGGTTAGACCCCCCCCCTCTTCATTTTTCTTATCAGGTCTCTTTTTACCAGCTTTTGTTCTTTTCCGACTCTGAGACTAGTAGAGTATTCGAGGGCTATGCCTTTATTTTATGCTCTATTCTTCCCTTTTTAAAGCAAAGATAACTAAAAGGTTATTTCCTTTAAACAAAAAGAAAAGTCCTACACTGATTAATCTACACTTTATAGACAAATGTTTATCATTCATTACCATAGGTGTTAGTACTTTTCGAGGTGCCTTTGGTATTGCCGCTTTGAATGATAATAGTTTTCTATTAATACTTATCTAAAATCATACCTATTCATATTTTCAATATTGTCTACAAAAGGAATGAGTTGAGAACACATTTTCTTGTACCATCATACTGATTTCTTTCACATAGTCTTTCTATCTACTCCTGACATATAACAATTAATTATACTGGATTTATTGGTAATGGGTCTTTAGTTGTTTCTTTCTTTTATTGATACAAGTAACCATTTCATTTTCACATTGTTTCATCACACTAATCGTCATATTTTTTTTCCATTTGGTTTCTGTAACATTGGATAGTGTGTTTCTAAGTCAAATGAGGTTTTTTTGTCTAGTAACACCGTGACAAGATCATGGCTGTTATAAAATCTGTCCATAAAAACGTATGACCATTTTCCATTTTTACGGCATTAAATAAATCTAATACTAAACTCAATACATGTTCTTGTCCTCCAATCACTTCATCCAGTTTACTTGTGTATTCATTTCATTTAAGACGTATATTTTAATACTGTATTTATGGGGTTTATTCTTGATGTACTGTCTAAAGTACAGATGATTTCTACATAAGACCATTGTTTCATCAAGAGATAGTTCTTTTCCTCAATAATAGGTTGTTTTCATTGTATTATTGAAATAATCTGTTACAACCTAACTTTATGTAGACAGCATGTGGCTCAGCTCCCTCTCTTTTGAGTTGTAACAGAAATGTAAACACCTCAAAATTAAATAAAACAGTCTCTATATACTCAGGAACGCATGGTTTGAATAAGACATATAACTATCTTCCAGTAGGTTCATCCCTCGCATTTGAAATACACCATAATGTCCAAAAATGTTTTAGTTCAGGTAAACTTACATTTTTCCACTAGTTTATATGAGACTAAAGGTTTTACGCATCCTGACAAAATAAAATTTCTTCTGCATATTTATTTCCCAATTTAATGAGTTTTTTTAGAAATATGTCATCTAGCATTAGATGAAAATAATCGTAAGGGTCATTTCTATCTGGTATATTCATTACAATTTCTTTCTTTTTTATAAAATAAATTGGAACAATTTCATAACAGGCTTACCATCAATATATTAGACTATCTCTCCACTTACACTGATTAGTATGCATGCAAAACGTTCTGAACTAGTAGTTTCTAAACTTTTAGAACAGATTTCGGAACTATATTCAACTTTGCCATCAGAGATTTCACTATTTTCAGCTACAACTGTTTAATTTTCTGGCTTTTACTCTCACCACTTAATAAACAACTCATTTTGTCGAGTTTACTTATTGCTAAACCGTCAACCCAGTATTTATGCATATAAGCCCTGTTAGCGCCCATAGGGTTTAATGTGTTAAAACTCTACTTTATATGTTAAAGTTTTTATGTTTCTACAACTCATAATTTATTCATAGTATTTTCGTAATTGTTTTGTTGTAGAAATGTCGAATGTTCAAGTAAATCATCATACTTACAGTCTAGTCTTAACACATTTGCAATGCCATTAGGAACTGTGTCCCATAAAACCTTAACGCCACATCCTACAAAATACATTGGGAAATGTATTGACATCATCTAACTCATTTGCTAAAGTTACTCGCTCAACTTTACCATTATAACTATCTGGGTAAAACATGTACTGAAGTCCCTTTGGTTTATTATTTTTTGTTTTGTTTCTACGGAATTCTACTTTATCGTAATTAAATTATTTTCTTCATGGAAAGTTACATGTTTTTCACGTAATGCCTCATGTTCTTGTATGATACAATAGTTGTATTTTTTGATTAAACTATCCAGGTTCATACCCGAATCTATTTTAAATGTTATTAACTGGAGATGTGAACATAATTGTTCCCAATCTTTTAAACCTAACTCCCATCAAACTTTCGTCTCGTTTTATTAAATTCTTGATTTCAGTCAATGTCAAATTGATCAAGACATGTATTCAAAGTAGTAGTTGATGTAATCATGTATTTGGAAATATCTAATAGGTTACAACTTTATCTATTGTATAAAATTTCATCTGTCAGCGTTAATGCTACACACACATTGTAGAAGTCTTTTGTCAGCATTATGTTTTGTTGACTAATTAGGGGTAGTATTACATCCAAAGAACGACTTATGACATAACGTTTGTTAAAAATTGCCTTAACTACTAAATTCACCAATACCAAAAATAAGCCTCTGTTAAGCCTTTATATGTCTATTTCCGTGATGACTATCTTTATTTATAGAAATGCAAGATGAACAAGAAAAAAACAAACAAACAGACTCAATTTCCAAATCTCCCTTATCCATGTTATGGCCTGACTTATGGAGTCTTATCAACTTATGGCCATTGGGTATGGATGGTAAGTTTCGCTCAGTAGTACCACTTTTTGATAAATTGAAATTGTTTTTAAACACAATTAAAAACAAAAACAGACAACATGAAATACATTATGAATCTGAAGTCAAAATATTTAAACATTGGAAATAATATTAAGACACTGTTTATAATAGGTTGACTGTTTTCAAGCTCCGATGGTGCTCACCACAGTGAATGTGTTAATGACCCAAACTCATGTGCAAAATCGCTAGTAAAAAAATATTACGATTTTAGAATAATTGGAAAAAACAAAATTGAACCTTCGTCATTAAAAGTTCGATTTTAATCAAATACAATTTATACTGAGTATGCATTTATGGCTCTTTAGATATATTAATTTTTATCTTTACATATTTTTGTTTGCTTTTTCTTGCCTAGATTTGATCAAAAACTGAGTTTTACATCATATACAATGTTCATGTATTTTAACAGTTAGATGAGACCTTGACTTATTGGTTATAAGATTAATTTTTAGTCCTTAAAATTTCAAACTTAATAGAACATGGGAATATTATATTTGGCATTATCACTTTTATGTTAGGTTGTAAAAAACCAATGTTAATATTTTATTTATTATGGACACATTTGCTTTTATGTACTTGCCAAAATATAAATGTTGGGTTATGTTTGGATGTTTACAAGGAAATACATTATAAAGGGAGAAGAGGGGAGAACAGAATTTAACAACATATTATTATTAAATATGCCATTAACCATTATTATAGCAGCAGCATCTATTAACATATCAATAAAATATTGTTTTTATCACAACTAAATAAATTTGTTTAATTTTCCAGGAGTATGACGGTCCAAGTCCATCTCATGGTTTAGTGTTCCTACTTGAAAGTTGTTTGAGACTACTTCAGGTAAATAATTTGAATCAACAATAAACTATTATATCCTTTAAGATGGCAACTTACAAAACACTAAACTTTCTGTCAGGGAAAGCTGAATATTTATTGTAATACATATAAATATAGTTATTGTAATTCTAAGTTACGAAACTTCGCCATGCACTAGTTCAGTTACCTGTTTTACGACTGTATGTCATTATAGCATTGTCAAACACAGCAAATTTACAATAAAAAGAAAATTTAGAAAATCCCATATTTTGCTTTGGAATAAACTAATTTATACATTAACACTGAATACGGTTGTACCTTAATAATAAAATTAAAAGATATTAAAAAATAGAAACTTTATATTAGTGAATGTGCAGGTCTTACCATATGTTTGATAATAATTTTGGGTTTCATAAGTTTTGGAAACATAATAATCTATTTTACATGATAAAATTAACTTTTTCTAAACAAATTCAAAACAACGTTCTTAAGAATATATCCCCTTCTAATTAAGGTGCAAACCGCTCGGCTCACAATCCTTGCAAAGCACATAACGAAAATTTAGTTTTGCATGTACTTTAGTCATTCAAATTTCAAACTATAGATAATGACATCAAATGTTTCCTTCTAAACAGGTGGAGCACGGAAACATAGGTTGAATTGAACTTGACCTAGTTAGTATAGCTCTTGGTTCTGGGTGAAGTGTGTCATGTGACACACTACCCGGTGGAATATGCAATTCAACATTGCACTAACCAATATTAATGGTTTAACTATGCGGCCAGCTCCAGTTACTTTTCCTTTTGGAATCATCAATCCAAATCTGACAACTGTTAGGAATTATGATAATTTTAGTTAGAATATAGGTAAATAAAAATAATGTTATATTAAAGTCAGAATGGAGACCAACTGTTGTGAAAGATACAAGTGTAACAATAATTATGATGAAATGCTTACCTTGCAAAGGCAGTCAACATCACAAACAAGAGGAGCTGTATAAGCTCTTGGACAAAAGAAGAAGGCCTTTTTGGATCACAGGAGGTGTCGTTACTCAAGGTGTGTTCAGAAGATAGCCATACTTGGCGTGTAAGAGAGAGAGCGTGATAGTTCGAGATAGCATTGTTGGAAGAACTTTGCAAGAAAGGTGAGCAAATCATTATGTGTTGAAAAGCTTTTAATTGTTTAATATGAAAAGTAAAACATATAGTCATAACAGTTGGAACCATTCTGGGTTTATATTTAATGTTATAGTTGATTATGCGTGTTTAACCCTAGAACTGGGAGTGCACACTACCTTCGTTTTTTTAAAAATGCATAAAAATATAGTAATTTTATGCAAAACCTAACTTGTAAGACATCAATTTTTCTCAGAAAGATACAAAGAATTTATCTGTTTAATTAAACTTTTTTTATAGGTTACGGTTTTGGAGTAAGTATGTTAGGAATAAAAAAAATAAGTTAAGATTTTACTGAAAAGCCAAAATAAACAAACTCTTATTTTATAAGTTTTCAAAAGTCATATTTCAGAGTCAGGTAGCTGAGAATGAAAAAAATGTCTTTACGTCATCAAAATTTCTAGAAAATATTCACGTTCAAACTTGAATAAAATAGCTGAAAACTCATTTTAAACTATTAAAATATATTCAGAAGTTGTACACTATAGTTGTGAAAAGATATCTGTAAAAATATTTATAAAACATTTCCAATACGTTAGCGGAAAATGTTGACATAGTTGTGTAAAAGCAAATCTGACAAATAATTACAAAATACAAATACATACATGTAACATGTAAATGATAATATGAAACTAAATATTTAATATAATTTAGTAATAAAAAAGTCATAACCTAACCAATCCAAATTTAAGGTAAAGTAAATAAATTTTGTGTATTTACATTTTTACAGGTACACTTTCAAAAGTCCCTTACCACACTTGGGAATAAACAAAATAACAAAAAACAAAATGTTTGTCAAAATTAAAATGTTTATTCCTATTAGACCCTTATAGCTATTACAACAACAAAGTTGTCATCTTCAAAGACTGTTAAGTCTTTTGAGTCTTTGTTAAGACTCCCTCTGAAGATGACAACTTTGTTGTTGTAATAGCTATAAGGGTCTAATAGGAATAAACATTTTACTTTTGACAAAAAGTTTGTTTTTTGTTATTTTGTTTATTCCCAAGTGTGGTAAGGGACTTTTTAAAGTGTACCTGTATATATTGTCACCACAGTGCTCTGGTCTTTATTTACTTACATTTTGTATGGCATCCAGATATATATAGTGGTGCTGCTGTGTATTGGGGTGGGCAACCATCCTACATTACTGATCAGGAAGGCTAGGCCTAGTGCTTCCTTGCCCTGAACTCCAAAAATGAACCATATTATTGAAACAATTCTGGTGTACACCGGCGTTGCACGGTGGACACCAATGATGAGACTTAGACTTTTCACGGTTATTCTTACAGGCTACACAATTTTGTATTGTTTTTTACAACAAATTTTGTGACAGTGTCGAGTTAGTCTTTGTGGATATAGGCGGTGCAGGACTTAATTGTACCTACAACAGATCAGGAACAGTAGTGTCAAAATCAGGATCGAAACATAGTTTATCAACTAAACCGACCATGAAGTCATTACGTCTTTTACATTATGGATATTGTGCCTTGAACAGAATCCAAGCATTGAAGATAGCACTGTCTATAAAATTGTAAACTTTTTTTTCGCCGGTATTTCTTACAGGGCCGAGAACAAGTTACATGATAGATACTTTTGTCCTATGTTCCCAGTGCCAACTGCAAATTACTCTGTAGAGTATCACTACTTCCCGAGGAAAAGTCAGTCATTGAATTGTCACTATCCACTCCACATTACCTTCTATATCACTGGCACTTTCTATGTCACTAACATCTTCATCTAATAATCTGTCAATTTCACTATCACGAATAATATTTCTATCCATTTTTACCAAGAATTTGGTATAAAACTGAACAAGAAACACGGCAACGACAATGAGGTTAGCACAAAAACTATTCAGCCTGTGAAACAGCTGACAGTAGTAATTCAAACAGTTTTTTTTAGTCAGCAGATCATCAAATATACTAAACTTGTACACTAAAAGATGGCCCCTATTCTGCTGTTTCTATGGATACCAAACATAGTGCATTTAGTGAATGATGAGCTGAAACAGCTGTATTATTGTGACGCAATACACAGTCGTCGCGGCAGCGATTACTAGCACCCGTATGCGATACCAATCGTCGCTGCAGCAACTACCGACACTAGGAGAGTTAAGTTCTCGACTTCACTTATAAGAACGTATCAATTTTTCACTTCATTATTAGTTCAAATTAACATACTCAAATTGTCTTGTTTTACATTAAAAACACAAAAACTTAGTCTTTTTATACGTGTTGTCCAGGTTGCGTAATGCACATTGTCCGTTGCACAATATTACCAAATCAAATATTTTTCACTTCTGAAAGTTTATTTTTACTCAAACAAAACTAACTCACAATAGTTTATAACAATGTCTGTTAAACAACTCTTAGTTACTTAAGAAAACACTTTCTTTTTATACTTCCATTTCGTTAAAACGAACATGTCTATCAAAGTAGTGTGCTCCTGCTTTAAAGGTTTTATGAAGACTAACTGCTTTTCCTTTTGGCGGTTGAAGACAAACTTTTGGGCTTTGTGTACAAAATGTTTACACTGCACTTCTCTTATGATTAAGTTTATAATTGTTTTAAATATTAAATTACATACAATAAATTTCTCTGATCATTTAGTGTTAATTATTTTATTTACTTATTTATTTTTTTATTGATTTTATTCAAAAAACAAAATACATTTTCTGTATGATGCATTGAGTTCAACCGTATACTCCATTCTATCTAAGATCAAAATATATCCCATTCTATTTAAGATCAACGAACTAAAAATGTACACTATTACACTTCTCTTCTAAGGAATTCTCATGACATGAGGGCATTTACTAAAAGATTACTTGTATAACTCAAAAAGTATTTAGTATTCAAGAAAAACAACAAAAAAACATAACCAATCTTGATTACTCAGTCAGTCACTTTGCAGTAAACAGACGTCTGGTACGTTCCTCGTAGACGTGTTACGTTGCATAGCAACAGCTTCGTAATATTTTTATTTAGTCCAAATCAACAGCACAGACTATTCGAAAATCAAAGACATACAAAGATAAATAACCAATTAGCTATACGAAAGTGCCGAAACCCGATTATATGCCGACATCGCGATAATATAGAATTATTTAGCGCGGCCCGATGTATACTCGATGTTCGGCGGCGAGCGCTGTCGCGACTGCCTGACCTATACTCGGGCTCAGACTTCAATGTGTTAATAAAAGTTTTATACAATTCTTCATTATTTAAGGTAGTAGTTTTATCTATATTGTTTTGGAAGTTCTCCAAGCCCTTTAGTGATGTTGCTGTCGTCACCAAATGTGTGTGGTCATCCTTGATCAGTTGTAACATGGTAGTTCAAGTGGTTGTTGACCGTTTCTTCATTTGTCATGAGGACGTGTAGTTCATCATCTGTTGCAGTGCTGTAACATCAATGAAAGATATCACTGATTGAAGAAGTTGCCCTGGGAGATCTGTGGTTACTGCTGTCATGTAACATTATATAACCTCGAGGCTCGGAGTGTTGTCTTGTCAGCATTCGTTGGGTCTAGTATTGCTTGTCTGATATTAAATAGATATTCGCTTACTAATTGTAAAGTTTCTATGTTAACTGTCATAATATTATTTATGTGAATTTCTTCTTTAATATCTGGGATTTCAATCTGTCTGTCATTTAGATATCGGCTCAGGCCATCTAAAACTATCATGGTGCTTGGTTTATATTTTATTACAAAGTCATAATCTATTAATTTTATCATGAGTCAATTTAATCTTAAACTTAGAGTTTTATATATTTATAGTATTGTAGGCTGGCATGGTCATTGAATTAGGTAATATGTCGGCCATAAATAAAATGTTGGAAGTAGTTTATAGTATAAAGTATGCTGAATAGTTCAATTTCAGACAGTCCCTTTTCCTCTGCATCTGTCAATCGTCTACTGATTTACCTAGTAAATCTACTGATTTAAGTCTTCCATCATCTTCATATTGTCATAATACACCTCCAATTCCGTGTCTGCTTGCCTCGTATGAAATTACGGTGTCTCTGTTTTCGGAAAAGTAATTCTAGGAATGCTGTCTTCTTCTTCTGCCCATTTTCATTTTTTATTTTTCGGGTTTTCCTTTTTTGTTAAGTCCGTAAGTGGTTTGGTAATGTCACTAAATTTCTGTATAAATTTCCTATAAGGAGCTCCCAAGAAACTATGTACGTCTTTTATCGTTTTACTGTTTTTGTTTCACTGTGGTCCTAATATTATGTCTTTTTGGGAAAAGATTTTTTATGTTTGTCTTGAATGATATTTGTTATTTCTGGTTTTTACAAACATGAACCCTGTAGTTGTAATGATTCTCTTCTAATTTGAACCGTATTTGTTGTGTAGTTACTGGTTGTGTTGTTTTTTGTTAAAAAATCATTTTCTAATACGATATCGTAGGTTAAGTCTTTGTACATTATATATGTTGACTCCAAGAACTATTATATAGACTAATAAATTTGTTAACATATCTTACTTCTGTCTACAGTCCTTTGTACATCCTTATTTGAAGGGACTATTGATTTCAGAGATCATGCCTCTATTATCATTTCAATTACAAACGTTTATACAGTTATTCACATAATCACAATTAAAAACAACACAACACAAAACACTTAAGCCTCGAACTGGTGACAGCCCGGTTTTAACAAATGACCGGGTCGCGGAAACTGTCATGGCTTAGTTCACTAACTCTAAAACACGTATTTTGCAATTCACCATTACGCCCACTTAGAATGGTCCTATCGCAATAAATAAAATACCGTTGGAAAGCTAATGTTCCGTAGATGCATAATCATGCAAAAAAAAAAAAAAAAAAAATACCACAAAACGTTATAAAATAATATTCCAAAAATTGGTGAAGTTCGCATATTTTTAATGCGTAAAATCATAAATTTCAACTCTGCACCCTTTCGTAAAACGCCGCTCCATTTTCCCCGATATGATTACAACTCTATTTATCTGTCATTTAAGTCAACTAAAACACTGTTCTATAGATCACATGTTTCTCTTTCTAACCGTAGATTACAAATTTTTCTGCGTCTCATAGATCCAGAGATATTTCTACTTGACGAAACTACAAACTTGACGGTACGAAATTCATTTGGCATTCAGTGCAGTGTAATAATTCTAAAAAGTATTCAAAAAAGAGAGCTTGAAGAGTTCTTAAGTTTACGTTACTTAAAATTTAAAAAATTAATTTTAATATTAATTTATTTAAACTAATGATTTTCTTAACATTTTATGGGCGCCAGACTTTCGTCAAATTTAAACAACAAAAAAATGAATTTTAGTGAATTTAACCTCAGGGTTGCAAGTTCTTTCATATTGTACTCTTCAGTGAATTCTGGTTAGAAATGAATACACGTGAGCTGAAATTTTAACATAAAAATTTATTAAGCATGTTTATGATTAGTTTTAACATACATCAAGAACATGATATCGACATACATCAATTACACACAGAATATGATAAATATAAATGATTATTAACGTCTTGTTAATTTATGAATTTTACTATCTTTGAAAAAGATCGATCATTTCTTTAGTTCTAAGAATTTAACTTTAATTTGAAAATTATATTATTGAAAAATAAAACTTGCAAGTATTTAGTCCATTAACTGAATTTAAGAATTTAGATGTAACTACTTTACTTTTTTTTTTTTAGTATAAAAGATATAGAAGATAAAAACTCTTTGTCCTTCATCTAAATGATATCTGGACTCATATAGATTTTTTAATGAAATAAATGAAATTTACATATTTTACATACAAAGAAAGATACATATAACATATTATAAAGAGTTTATATTAGACAATAAAACCTGTGATACATGTTTTTTCACCAGACTGTCGAAACTCATTGTCCCTTTAGTAACATCATTGCTGAAATCGTAGTTGCAGCAGATAAGTACAGTTGAAATACGTCTGTATTCTTCAAAGATGTCGAGGTCGTAATATCTAAAGTTTATTTCACCCAACTAGTGAATATAACTGTTCATTGTTCAAAATTTGAAACCACGTGCATGAGATTGCACAACATAGTTCGACTTAACACGTTTTCTCGCTTTTGCGTTAAAAGTTTACTTATGGAAAACACTACTGATCACATTACATCGTCCACCTTGGTTGTTTTTACGAATTTTTCTCATTTTAGAAAAGTTTAACTACATTCTAAAGCACAACCCAAAACAGGTCTATCAGCAACTCTCCCCAAAGCTAGACTGACTAAATGCTTTGTCTTCGCTGCTCTCGAGCCTGTTCATACCCGCCAAAACAGTTTCTATAGTTCACACACCCCCCTTGGTATGTCCAATTCAAAAT
This sequence comes from Aphrophora alni, assembly GCA_963513935.1. NCBI lineage: Eukaryota > Metazoa > Arthropoda > Insecta > Hemiptera > Aphrophoridae > Aphrophora > Aphrophora alni. The sequence continues at coordinate 60,339,475 of OY740767.1, forward strand.
ACACAGCACAAATTTAACAAACACATTATTTAAACAATTCATTTTAAACTTATACAATATTAATTATTTTATTGATTTGAAAATCTATTTTTTTATGTTAGAATTTACTTTATTTAATACGAAATATTATTTAATCTGGTTACCCCTTCCCTTGCAGCCGCGTTATTCAAACATTCAAACAAACCTTAATTTTTTACATTATCACAGCAGTTTACGAAATTACATAATCCATTTTTCTTTTGATATTTTGTATTCGTTCTTTATAGTATGTTGTAGAGGAAATTTCATTCTACAAGTTGGTACCACTTAATATAGGCAATACTTACTTAAAAGGTTTTGTTTTGATCTCGGAACATACGCAATTGTGTGACGTGAATTCAATTATAAAAGGCATGAGGGATATAGTTTTGGGGTTAGATATTTGTTATTTTGAAGGTTTGTATATACAAATTGTATATAAATTGTGTATACAAGTTACAATATATGTGTTTTTATTTCTAAAGTTTGTTTTTGAGTGAATTTCTAGTTTGTGAATGGTTTATATTTGGGATAACCTAAGAGGTAAATTGTAAATCTAGGCTATGAGCAAATTTTCTTATATTGAGTGTTTTATTTGATTATACAAGTGAATATGTGTGTTATTCTTTGTAAAGTATATTGTTTTAGTGAAATCTAATGATTTTGTCTTAGGCCTAGCTTTAGAAAGTTACTAATTACGCCTAAATTGTTGAGGTGTTAAAACCTAACCTCACTTGTGAAAGTTACCTTTGTGACAATGTGAAAAGTCAGATTTTAAAATAGACTCATTTAAAAGACGCGGTTAAGCCAAAGAGATAATAAATTCAAATAATAATTTAAATTTAGTAACGTCATTAATAAAAGAAAAATGGATTTTCAAGACAACAGTATGAATTATTATGTTTAATTTTAATGTAATTTAGTTTGTTTGTTATAAAATGTAAATTATTTGTATTTTACGGCAGTGCGGTAAAATGTGTGAACAGTAACCGGAAAGAACGCTTTCGGAAGTAAGAATTTGCCTCATGGCAACAGCAGTCTAAGTCCAGCGTTAGGAGTGACAGGTTGTGTTCTAAAAAGGTTGAAGTCCAGAGCTTGGAGGGAAAAGATGTGTTTTGTAGAGTTGAGGAAAGAAAGGACATAGTGCGATGTAATAACTTGATATATAGTAAAATAGAAAATGTAAAGAATTTAATCGTTGGTCGATTAAGAGTGAGAGTGTGTTAAAACTCTGTTTGAACAGTTAAATTAATTAGACGTGTTCACGCGAATAGACAATAAACAATTAGCGTGTGTCATAGTAATGCGGTCGGAAAATGAACAGTTACAAATTGTAGAATGGACTAATGTATAAGCAGATTTTCTTTTTATAAACATTCGTGAGGTGCAAATACAACTTCGCCACGGACACAACGACGGCATTTTTAGGACGCTGCAGGAACATCATTGAATTATGTACAATGACTATGGTCTGGTAACTAGTGTTAAATAACACATTATATTTACTCTGTTATTGTATAGAAATTTACAATGTTTAATATCTTAACTTTTATTATATAAATTTGATATATAAAGGATAGCAATTTCTTTTTATGTAAAGAAGAAATAAATGTCTGATGACATATTTAACCTTATTAAAGGAATTTCAATTTGTTTTTATTCATAAAATCAATTTTAGTTGCAACTTAGAGTCAATTTTAAATTCAAAGAATAAAAGATCAGTTCTCCCTCTGAGAAGATAAAAAGTAATTTAACTAAGATGATAGCTATAGTTGTTTTCATGATATATGTCTCTATAACAAATGCTAATGTATAAAAACTTACTTGTCTTTAATAAATGTTTTCTTTGTAACATTTCAGCCAAAGTGTTCTCATTTAAAACCAAAATCCACTGTAAGTACACTGTAAAAAGAACTTGCGACCCCAGAGATTTTTTTCTTTCTTTCAAATAATTAAATTCATTCTTTTTTCAAAATTGGTATGCTAAAGCAAACCTGGCGCCCTAAAGTCGAGCAATTTAATAAGATAATTATAAATAATTAAAGTAACCACACCGCCATTTATGAATTATTACAAATGTCGCCGCAACTGTGGGCCTTTTTAGTCGAAAGTACAGTGATTTTGGCAATGAGAACTCTTAAAATCAAGGTAAGGACTCTCTAAATAAAATAAGAAAGATTCTTTTTTAAAAAATTTTTTTTTGTGTTAAATATAGTAAGGTAAAAATGGAGACAGAAATTGTAAATCTTAATAATAATGATGAACAGGTAGGGTTAGGAAATCAAAATTCTTTAAATAATATAGAGCCATTGGAATTTATGGGGGATATTTTTGATAATTTACAGAAGGAATCGCAAAGTAATGAGCAAACAAATGAACAGTTTGCACAAAATTTTTTAGATCAAGAAATAAGTAGTAATAGTAATAGTAGACGTTCAAGTGTGAACGCGAATAGTAGTTCAGGTTCGGATTTTAATGGGTTTGATAGTGATAGGATTCTAAATAGTAAAGAAAAGTGTGAAGATATGAATAAAAAATTAGTAGAAACACCAGGGGTAGAAATTGTAGAAGAAAATTCAGATAAGGAATTAGGAGATGAAGAGGTTAGGGTAATTGAACAGGTTAGGATAGATAAGAATGGGGAAAATAATGATCAGAATAAGAAAATGGAGAGTATGTTTGAGCAATTGATGAATAAATTTGATCAGAAATTTAATCAGAGTAGGTTAGAAACAAAACAAGATAATTTAGAGTTAAGACAAGATTTAAAACAAGATAATGATAAGAAGTTTGAATGTATAAATAATAAATTTGATGAATTTAATAATAAATTTGATCAAAATAAGCTAGAAATTAACACTAAGCTGGAAAATTTCAATGTTAAACTCGAACAGAATAATGTTAAACTGGATAAAATAGATAATGACTTGAAACTGAGTAAATTAGAGCTAAGACAAGATAATTTAGATTTAAAAGAAGAAATGTACAAAAAATTTGAAGAAACTAGGGCTGAATTTAAAGAAGGTTATGTAAATGTAGAACAGGGCCTAAGACAAGAAATTAAACAAACTAGGTTAGATATAGAAAATAATTTTGATGAAAAAATTGTTAAAATTGAAATAGATATGTCTGATAAAATATGTAGCATAGTTAAGGAAATTGATAATGTTAAATCTGAGACGGAAGTAAAATTGTTAAGTAATCAAATAGAAGCTAAAAATAATCTAAAGGTTGTTGAGAACAAAATTTGTAAAGAGATTTTAGAGGTTAAGAGTGATGTAAACAATAGAGTAGATAAGTTTGAGATGCAGTTAGGGAAAACAGACGAAAAAATAACTTTGTTAGACTTAGAAGTAGGAAAACAGAAGAATTTAGAAAAGCAAGAAATTTTGGAACTAAAAAGTAGTGTAGATGATCAGATTAATAGCCTAACTTTAAAATTCGAAGGAGAGTTTATGCAAAAAATAAGGGAGAATTTTATCGAACAGGGTAGCATAAGTCAGGGTACTTATACAAGTGCGAATATAATTAATGAGACTATAATTCCAGAGTTTCAAAATGAAAGGTTAGAACCGCACCCGAAGGTGTTTATAGAAGCTATAGAGACATTTAACAAAATAAATGGGGGACAATGGAAGATAAAGCTAGGTTGTTTAAGGAAATACTTTAAAGGTGAAGCAGAGTTATGGTTTGAAGCACACAAAAATGAGTGGGGTAGTTTTGAAGAGTTTAGGGTAGCATTTCTAGATAGGTTCTGGTCTGAAGAGAAACAGGAACAACTGAAAACTAAGTTATTGGTAGGAAGCTATTTTAGGGGACCGATGGAAGAAGTATTTAGGTATGTGATGAGCTTATATAATAAGACACAATTTTTAGATCCGCCCATGTCTATGGATACATTTGTAAGACATATAAGTAGGAAAATGCCTGAAAAACTAGAGTTAATGATGTTAGCAGCTAGGCCTAAAAATGTTAATGACCTAGAAAAGTTAATCTTAAGTTGGCAAGAAAGTCAGAAGTTGTTAGGTCCAGATAGGGCAAGACAGGGGGACAATAGAATGAATATGGACAGACCCATGTATAAAAATTTTCAACCACAGCAATTAGGACAGGAAGGATTTCGATTTAGGGCACCACCTCATTTTCAAGAGACAAGAGGAGAGAATAGATTTAGGGGACCTAATAATTTTACTAGATTTCCACCACCTAATATGCAAAATAACAACAATAGGCCTATGTTGACAAATCAACAAAATTTTAATAGGGCAAATGGTAATGGCATGAATCAGGGTTTTAAGCCTAACTTTCAACAAAAAAGATATGATCAGGGAAATAAGGGAAATAATAATAGACCACAGGAAAACCAAAATGGACAACAATAAATAGGGCCCATGCTTTGTTGTCTGAAAATCAAAATAGGCCTAAAATAGTAAATTCTAAAAATACAATTTCATCTATAATAACAAAAAATAATAATAATATTGATGTAGACATTAGAGAAGAGTTGTTAAATGAAGAAAATTATAATAATGTAAGCATACAGCCTATAAAAGGAGAGTTAATTGAAATTGATGTGAAGATTAATAAAGAAGAATTTAAATGTTTAATAGATACAGGTTCTGAAATTACTGTTATGAATGAAGAAATTTATAAGAAACTAATTACTAATAATGATAAAATTTTGGAATTACCAGTATGTAACTTAACAATTGTAGGAGTAACAGGTGTGCGTAGCAAGAGGATTACAAAACAAGCTTTTATAGATGTAGAAATTGGAAAAGATGTAGTTGCAGTAAATTTTTTAATTGTTAGAGGTCTAAATATTGAAATGATTATAGGATGTGATTTTTTAAAACAAAAGAAAGCTCAAATTGATTTTGATGAAGAAAAGATTAGATTTAATGTAGAGGATAAAATAATTCAAACAAAATTTAGAAAACAAATTTCGCAAGTAGAATGTTATAAATTAAAATTGTGTAGGACTAAAGCAGAAATAAATTGTTATGATGAGACAGATTTTGACTATGAAGAATTGCAAATTAATGATGTAGCTACCAACTTTTTTCAAGATTTTGATTCAAAATATTATGAAAATAACTATGAAGATGTAGAATGGACACAAATTGTAGAGAAAATTTTAGAAGAATGTAACTTAAATTTAGATAGTGAAAAACGAGAATTAAAAACTGTATTAAATGATTTTAAAGAAGTATTTTCGGATCAGCCAGGAAAGATGTTAAATTATAAAGCTAAACTAAATGTAAAGGAAGATAGTAAATTTATAAATAAATCTTATGCAATACCACATTCAAAAAAGGAAGCTGTAGCTAAGGAAATTCAAAAAATGATAGACAATGATATAATAGAAGAGTCAAATAGCCCATTTTCGAACCCATTAGTATGTGTAATTAAGAAAGATTCGTCCATAAGACTATGTTTAGATGCTAGGCAGGCAAATCAAATAATAATACCAGATCGAGAAGCACCTGAACAGATAGATGATATATTACAAAGGTTTGAAGGAGTTAAATATATTTCTAGTATAGATTTGGTCAGTGGTTTTTGGCAGATAGAATTAGACGAACAATCTAGAAGATATGTTGCTTTTGTATTCAATGGTAGGAATTTACAGTTCAAAAGACTCCCTTTTGGTTTAAATGTTAGTACTTCATTATTTAAAAAAGGATTAAGTATGGTATTAGGGCCTGAAGTTTTAGAATTTACAACAGTATATGTAGATGATGTATGTATAGCGTCAAAATCGTTTGAAGAGCATATGAGACATTTGCGAAAGTTATTTGAAAGACTTAGAACATATAATGTAACTATTAAAATAAAAAAGTCTGTTTTTTGCAAAAAAGGTATAAAGTTTTTAGGATACAATATATCAGATATAGGAATAGAGCCAGACCAAGAAAAAATTAAAATAATACAAGATTTTCCCACATCAAAAAATATCAAACAATTACAAAGTTTTTTAGGCTTATGTAATTATTACAGGAAGTTTCAACAAAATTATGCAGAGTTAACTAGTAAATTCACACATCTTTTAGGGAATAATAACAAAATTTGGAATTGGACAGAGGAAGACAGACTTACATTTGAAAGAATAAAACAGGTTTTCTTAGAAACGATAATTTTACAACACCCTAATTTCCAAGAGCCCTTCTATTTAAACACAGATGCTTCAGATAAAGCTTTAGCAGCAGTATTGTATCAAGTGGACGTAAATAATGAACATCTGGTCATTGCGTTCGCAAGCAGAACTTTACAAAATAGTGAGGTTAATTACACGGTCACAGAGAAAGAATTATTGAGTATAGTCTTCGCATGTAAAAAGTTTAGAAATTATGTGTTAGGGAACAAAACGACTATACGTTCGGACCACAAAGCTTTGACTTTTTTAAAAAACTGTAAATTAACACATGGTAGACTTCTGAGATGGATATTGTTTTTACAGGAGTATAACTTAGAAATTGAGTATTGTCCAGGGAAGGAAAATATTGTAGCAGATGTTATTTCGCGAACGGATCACAATGAAGTCATCAAGACAGGAGATGAACATTTAATTAAAATTTTTCAAACACAAATTGATAAAAATTTAGCAAAACAAGATAGAATTTTAAGAAATGCCTTTAAACGTTTAAATTTGGAACAAAGTCAAGATGAATATTGTATAAGAATTATTAAATTATTAGAAGACCAATCTGTTAAATTTAATAAGTTAAGAGAATGTTATGTTATCTATAATGGTGTTTTATTTAAAAAGTCAAAGAAAAATGGAATTCACAAAATTTGTTTAACAAAATCTTTAATAGAAATTGTAATTAATGATTGTCATGAAAGATACGGACATATTGGTGCGGGAAAGTGTTATAAAATATTAAAAGGACTATACGAATTCCCAAATTTAGAAAAACAAATAAAATTACAAATTAGGCCATGCGATTTATGTCAAAAAACTAAAGTATCAAATATAAAAAATGAAGGATTAATGGTGAACATCTTACCCGAAAATGTGTTAGATTTGGTAGCAGTGGATTTATTTGGAGAATTACCGACTGGAAGTGGTGGGGTTAAATATATATTTGTAGTACTGGATGTTTTTTCGAAATTTATAAAATTATACACAATAAGGAGAGCAATTGGGACAGTTTTAGCAAATAAAATAATCAATGAATATGTAAAGGAAATAGGGAAACCAAAAATAATTCTAAGTGACCACGGTGGTCAGTTTCAATCACGAATTTGGAAAGAAAAATTAATAAATAATAATATTCAAGTTAGGCACACATCAGTATATCATCCTCAGTCGAATCCCAGTGAGCGTTGCATGAGAGAACTAGGTCGAATGTTTAGGACTTATGTACACAATAAACACACAAAATGGCCGCTTTATGTAAAATTTATAGAAAATTGTATGAATCAATCCATACACGAATCCATCAATGATAGTCCGTATGAAATTATGTTTAAAAAGGAGTGTCCGCGCATTTATAACCAACTATGCAAATTTCCTCCGGGAAAAATAATAGATTTTGAAGAAAAAATAGTTTTAGCGAGAAGACGTTTGAAGTTAAAAGCAAATCAGCGGAAAAAATATCATGATAAAAAACTAAAACCAACAAAATTTGAGGTAGGAGATTTAGTTTTGGTTAAAAATCACTATCTGTCATCAAATTTGAGGAGAGAAATAAAGAAATTTTTCTTATTGTATCAAGGTCCGTTTAAAGTTTTAAAAATTAAATTAGAAAATGCATATGTAATTAGTACAATAGACTCTGAAGTAATTAAAGGGACATACAATGTCACTCAATTAAGGAAATATATTTCATAGATAATTAAAGAATTGATAATAATAAATTTTAATGTTAAATAAATAATTTGATTAGAAAACAGAACATTTTAAAAAATAAATTGTGTAATATAAGAAAACTTTTAAGGCAAACTAGAATATTTGAAAATGTTAGATGAGAGGATCATTGGAGCTGCAAGTTTGTTAGTGAATAACCGAGTGTTGTTTATACTAAGATAAATATTGATTTTACGTGACATAGATAAGATAGTTAGTTCGAAGCGAGGATTCAGAGTAACGTTGAAGAAATAGTATTCAATATTAAGTAGGTGGATTCAATAAAATATTCAATAATGACGAGAGAAATAGAATCTAGTTGGAGCTAAAAGGTTCACTTCTTATCAGTAGACAGATATATTGCTTCATACAGCTAGGGGAGATTGTTTATTCCTTAGTCAGGTATAAATTCCTATGCATGACATTGAGACGAAATATAGGGTGTTACCAAAATGCTGTCTAGGAAAATAAAAAACTTTTGACGTATAATTCTAATTTAACTTGTGTTTTCAAATAAAATTTGCTTAAATAAAGGATAATTGGCTTTAAATAAAGTAAACAAGAAGAAAAGTAGATTACTTAAATAACTTTAATAGTATTGAAGGTAAAATTTTTGAGTAAAGAATTTAGAATAAATTTTAAAAAATAAAATTTTCTTTTTGAATTTGAATAATAACATATAGAAAGGATTACATAAACAGAAAATCGACGATGCTAATAATAAGATTGGTAAAATAAACATTATTTCAACTTCGGATGATACGATTTGAATGAAATTTTTTATGAATTTTAAAATTTTCTTCGTGTAGATGCATTTAAGGAGTACATGAACATTTTGGGAGGAGGTAGGAGTTTGTGTAGTAATAATAGAATGTTTTATTCGTAAGAATAAGGCATTCTGAGACTGCATAAGAGGGCGTGTTGTGAAATAGGGATGTGTTTTGGGCTTTATCTTGAATCAAGTAGGGATATTGTATTCAACCACTGCACATTTCAACGTCACAACATGTTACTCTGTGTAAGAGTCTAAAGAGCAATTAGAAGTATGCACGGTATAAAGTAGACGGTTAGAAGAACCTATGTAGGAGAGGTTAGGAAGAAAAATGCATAAAATAAACAAAAATTTCAAAAAAAAACAAATAAAAAAGGTATAAATAAAAAATAAAAGAAAAATGGAACGTTGGAGGGTTTTATTAATTGAAGTTCGGCCGGGGTATTTGACATCGATTAAAGCAAATTGTCTAATCGAGGTCAAGTATCCGGGCCGAGTTTTGAAAAATAAAATAAGAAAAAACAAAATACAAAAAATAAAAAAAAAAAAAAAAAATTGTCATACGACTTATGTAAATGAAATATAGTTAAAAATTTGACAATTTTGAAAAGTTTAAAGAACAAAGAGTTCTTATTTTGTGTTGAGAAATACAGAAATTTAGTAGAAGAAGTTTAAGAGAGAACATAGAGTTCTTGATTATATTGTAAAATATAAAGTTTGGTAGGCGAACTGTCTTTCGAGGCAGGATGTAGCTATGTTCGAGAAGTGATATGATCAGGGCCTAAGATATCATTTCTAGAAGGTAGTGATTTAGAGTTAATTGGAAAACTTATCAAAAAATCCAACGTAGTTGTTTAAAGTTCTGTCACATGTAATTTTGGGCAAAAAACATAAACAATGACTTATGTTTGTAAGTGTCATAAACTTTCATAGATATAGGAAAAGTTTTTTTTTTGGGTCTATTCTAACAAGTAGAAACAGATGTTGAGGGAAGTCGTCAAGGGACAATAGGACAATGCTTACATGGTGAAAGGAGGGGGTTTGTTTAAGAAACAAAGCCTAGAAATAAATCGGACGTGACAGGAAGGAGAGTTTCTTTTTTTTTTTTATAAAATGAAACGAAAAGTTTTATAAAACTGTAAAAATGTTGATTAGCTGATTAGGATAGGTAATTAGATGTTGAATTGTAGAAAAGATAAGTTGTATGTTTGATGTTTATAAATATTAAGAATTATTTAATAATAAAATGATAAAAAATTGTTAGTTTTAAGTGATTTATGGTTTGAAAATATGAAGAATAGTTGTGTAAAGTTTGAGAATTTATGTGAGTTTTGCCAAGACAGATAATAATAAAGTTTTTAAGTTTTTTTTTTGATGGTTAAATGATGAGTAAAGGAGGTTAAGTTTTTGTTTTTTAAAGGAAGGAATAATAAATTAATAATGATAAGAGAGATTTTGATGAGATTTATAAATGAAATAAATAATTAATGATTTTTAATAAATAATGTTTGAATTTAAAACAATAGATGATTGTGAGAAGTTATTGATAAAGGTGTCTAAAGATTTTGATGAAATACGGTGTTAGCTGGGAAAACAATGTAAAATTTATTATTTTTTGAAGTTTTTTTATATACAAGTAATAGATGACTAAGGAGATTTTAATAGGAAGTATTTTAAATGAGAGATTTCTTGAGTTTTTTTTTTATATGAAGATGATGACTTTACAGAATTGTTGAGTAAAGTGGTATTTAAAATGAAGTTGTTCTGTTAATAAGCTTTTATAAAAAGAGTAGTTAGGTTGCATTAATGGTAAATTTTAGTTTTTAAGAGGTTTTTTGAGTACTGCGATGAAATAAAGGAAATATACGACGATTTTAATGAAATAAAGGAAATATACGACGATTTTAATGAAATAAAGGAAATATGCGACGATTTTAATGAAATAAAGGGAGATTTAAGGAATTCTGCGGATAAACGACGATTATTATGATTTTTAAAGGAAGCTACGTTGAAATAAGGAGATTATTTATGAAATAATATATAGGTAAATAATAAGGAGTTTTTTTTTTATTTATGAAGAATTTTGTTTGGTGATTAATGCAACTTGAATTATTAAAATATGAAAGATAAGATGGAAATAATTTTAAGATAGGATACTGAGAGACAATACAATTGTAAAGAGGTAATTTTGAGATAAATAGATGAGTTTTGTAAGTAATTTTATTTTTTTTTGATGATGATGATATTATATTTTTGAATTTTAGTTGAAGAAAAGAGTTTTTGGTAATTGTAGAATCAGTAGTTAACATGTTATCCCAGCAAGATAAAGGAGAATTGAGATTTTAAGTAAGAATAAATAGTTATTGGATTTAAACTAAAATAGATAATAATGTAAAGTCTGAATTGAAAAGTTTTAAGGTGAATTGAAGCAATGTTGAGTAATAAGTAAATAATTTTGTAATAATGTTAATGATAATGAGAAGTTTTAAATTTTAATTGTATTAAGTTGAAGGAATTATTCAGATGAATATTTAGAGTCAAAGGTAGATTTTCAAAGGATGTAGAAATTTCGTCTTGGCAGAAAAGTAAAGTGTGGGAAAGGAAATGCTAGATGGCAGGAAAATATACAGACGGCTGTCTGGGAGATAAGCTTTGAGTGACGGGATCCTGTCAACAAAAAATGTTGATGGAAAGTTTCAGCCAACGAGGTTGGAAAGGAAACTGATGATGGGTTTTATTGTATAAATAGAGATAAGACTTAGCACTAATTGATTCGTATAATAATTTTTTTTTCAATGAGTTAATATAACGCTAACAAATTAAAATAATGAAATAGGATTTTAGCAAATAGATTTTTAGTTTTTATAAGAAAAGAGAATCTTTCTTAAATTAAGTATACTAGGGATACTTATTTTCTTTCATGAGGTCCTTAGCTTCTGAAATGAAATGTCTTGAACATCCATTAATATTTTTTTCGATTTGAAATATATATATATAAAAGCTTTGTATTCCAATACCTGTATTGAAATACAAACCTTGTGGGGTTTTGTGACAATGTGAAAAGTCAGATTTTAAAATAGACTCATTTAAAAGACGCGGTTAAGCCAAAGAGATAATAAATTCAAATAATAATTTAAATTTAGTAACGTCATTAATAAAAGAAAAATGGATTTTCAAGACAACAGTATGAATTATTATGTTTAATTTTAATGTAATTTAGTTTGTTTGTTATAAAATGTAAATTATTTGTATTTTACGGCAGTGCGGTAAAATGTGTGAACAGTAACCGGAAAGAACGCTTTCGGAAGTAAGAATTTGCCTCATGGCAACAGCAGTCTAAGTCCAGCGTTAGGAGTGACAGGTTGTGTTCTAAAAAGGTTGAAGTCCAGAGCTTGGAGGGAAAAGATGTGTTTTGTAGAGTTGAGGAAAGAAAGGACATAGTGCGATGTAATAACTTGATATATAGTAAAATAGAAAATGTAAAGAATTTAATCGTTGGTCGATTAAGAGTGAGAGTGTGTTAAAACTCTGTTTGAACAGTTAAATTAATTAGACGTGTTCACGCGAATAGACAATAAACAATTAGCGTGTGTCATAGTAATGCGGTCGGAAAATGAACAGTTACAAATTGTAGAATGGACTAATGTATAAGCAGATTTTCTTTTTATAAACATTCGTGAGGTGCAAATACAACTTCGCCACGGACACAACGACGGCATTTTTAGGACGCTGCAGGAACATCATTGAATTATGTACAATGACTATGGTCTGGTAACTAGTGTTAAATAACACATTATATTTACTCTGTTATTGTATAGAAATTTACAATGTTTAATATCTTAACTTTTATTATATAAATTTGATATATAAAGGATAGCAATTTCTTTTTATGTAAAGAAGAAATAAATGTCTGATGACATATTTAACCTTATTAAAGGAATTTCAATTTGTTTTTATTCATAAAATCAATTTTAGTTGCAACTTAGAGTCAATTTTAAATTCAAAGAATAAAAGATCAGTTCTCCCTCTGAGAAGATAAAAAGTAATTTAACTAAGATGATAGCTATAGTTGTTTTCATGATATATGTCTCTATAACAAATGCTAATGTATAAAAACTTACTTGTCTTTAATAAATGTTTTCTTTGTAACATTTCAGCCAAAGTGTTCTCATTTAAAACCAAAATCCACTGTAAGTACACTGTAAAAAGAACTTGCGACCCCAGAGATTTTTTTCTTTCTTTCAAATAATTAAATTCATTCTTTTTTCAAAATTGGTATGCTAAAGCAAACCTGGCGCCCTAAAGTCGAGCAATTTAATAAGATAATTATAAATAATTAAAGTAACCACACCGCCATTTATGAATTATTACACCTTTTAAGGGAAATCGGTATTTTTATTTTGAAAATGTAACAAATTATTTTTTTCCGCCTAAATATATTCACAAATATATTACAAATCTCTAGTAATCGTTGAAAAAATTCCAAAAAATCTATTTGTATGGTGTTATTTATGATATCTGTGAAATTATTCTTTTTTTACGCCGATTTTTTGGTATTTGACCAAAAAACTCCAAATGTTTTACATCTAACTTTTTTTTTTCACTACACACCTAGATTCTATGCACCTTTCTAAATAAATTTAATGTAACAAATGACGTAGTGCATATTGGTTTTGGGATTAGAAATTTGTTATTTTGAAGGTTTGTGTATACAAATTGTATATAAATTTTGTATACAAGTTACAATATATGTGTTTATATATCTAAAGTTTATGTTTTTGACTGAATTTCTAGTTTGTAAACGGTTTATATTTGGATAACCTAAAAGGTATGTTGTAAATTTAGGCTATAACCAATATTTCTTATATTGAGTGTTTTATATGATTATACAAGTGAATATGTGTGTTATTCTTTGTAAAGTATATTGTCTTAGTAAAATCTAATGATTTTGTCTTAGGCCTAGCTTTAGAAAGTTACTAATTACGCCTAAATGGTTGAGGTGTCACCCTAACCTCAAGCGTCAGAATATCAATTTTTGGAAAATTGTCATTTTTATATTGAAAATGTAACAATTTTTTTTCCCCTAAATATATTCACAAATATATTACAAATCTCTAGGAATTGTTGAAAAAATTCTAAAAAATCTATTAGTATGTTATTGGTATCATTTCTGTGACATTTCTGCTCCGTTACTCTTCGATTTTTTGGTATTTGACCAAAAAACTCCAAATGTGATACATCTAACATTTTTTTTCATTACACACCTACATTCTATGCACCTTTCTGAACATAATGAGATATAGAACTTTTGTATAAAATATATATTACTATGTTTGGTAAATTGTTGAAAATAAAATGACCAATGTCCAGAAATTCATAAAATAATTTTTTACATTTTGAAAATGTAACAAATTTATATATATATTTTTCCTAAATATATTCACAAATAATACACAAAAAATGTGTATATCTTAGAAAAAGGTAGTAAGCTATTGATTTTGGGTGATACAGGTTTTTCTGAAAAAAAAGTTAATATCATTTTTGACATCTAACATACTTACTCCAAAACCGTTTCAAAAAAATTTTTTTTTTATTACATAGATGAATTTTATGCATCTTTCTGAGGAAAATGATATCTTATAAGTTAGGTTTTGTATACAAATAATATATTTTATTAATTTTTAAACGAACGAAGAATTTTAAGACAAATTAACATGCGCCAGCTCTAGGGTTAATGTAACACGTTACAATAAATGAGTAAATATAGTTCATCGTGAGCCAACCAATATGACCCAACTGAAAGAAATAGGAACCTCATTCTAGCTTTAATATTTGTGTATTTTTTTCAAAGTTGTGTTGTCAAGCATTGCTATTTGTTGTAACAGTGCTGGGTTTAACTCTTTTAGGATATAAGCACAATATTTTTGTTCTGACATGTTATTGTCCATGCAATATTGAATAACTGGTTCGTTTCATAATTGTAGCTGATTGTTTAGTTTTATTAATAACTTTTTTCCTGTGTAGGGGCAAAAACTGTGATAAATTGTGTCTTTTATTTTCGCCCAAGTAAAGTTTTTGTATTTTCATTCAAAATTTTTGAAGTAAGTTAAGGCTACATCATCTTCAAGATACATTGGAAAATATATAATTTTCTTTTCGTTCATCAAACTATTTGCTAAGGATGCACATTCAAATCTTGTAACATGACTCAAAATGTCTTCTCCCGGAGTAGCCTACCACGAAATTTACCTGGATCAAAACATGTAAATGTTCGTTCATTGTGCTAGGTTTTGATATAATTTTCTCTTAATTATATACTTTATCGTTAGTGGTTTCTCCTGATTCTGAATCAAATTCAACTGTATCATATACGTTTGGTTCTTGAAATGTTACATGTTTTATGTTTTTGTATTAACCAGTTGCCATAACTTGTAGTAATGTCATCTGTGCTCATACTCGAATCTAAATTAATCTTGATTAATCTTAAATTTGACTAAAAATTCAAGATCTCCTTGTTCTGGTACTTGTAAACCTAAATCGTTCAAAAATTTTATCACTTCTTCTAAAGACTTTATATCCGTTATGACAAATTCATTTACATAAGTCATCCAAACTCTTTAATTATTTTTCGTGAAAGGTATGTTGTGTATTGTGAAAGTTATGGTGTTTTCGTGAGTTTTGTTAAAAAGAAAAGAAAAAAAAATGTATTGTATTTGTTTTTTATACATTAGACATATGTGATTATATGTAAGTAGGTCACTTGCTAAAAATGTAATTACTTATTTCATCATATTTTAAAACACAGATTTTGTTATTAAATATTGTAGGCTGTAACCATGAACTCAATGTTTACAAAGAAAGAAGAATAGATTATTTAAGTTTGGGAAATTGTGTGTCATATTATGTTAGGTGTCAAATTTGTTAAAATAAATAAATTCATAATTAACAATTGTAGTTATATGTAGCAATAATACTTAACCTAACAAATTCATCAATATATATATATATATATATATATATATATATATATATATATATATATATATATATATCAATAAAAGATATACATATTAATTAACACATAATAATTAAACATTCTGCTATGATTTTGGAATAGTATACAATTTTTTTTAAATTAACCTATTTTCTTTATTTCATTTATCAAAGATCTTGGCTATAATGATAAAATATATGCAGTGGTTGTTGTAATATTTGTTATTAACAACTTTATTTCTGCCACAATATGATATGATAACAAAATTGTATACATAAACTTTTTCAAATAAATATAAAATGCACTTAAATTTTTATAAAAAAGTCTACGCATTAAAAGAGCAGTTTTTGTTTATATATTTGTATTAAATACAAGTATGTAATAACTTCTTATTGTCTTAAGTTCAGAAATATTTAAAACTATATAATTTGGTTAAATTTTTCATAGTAAAAACTAAGACAACGGCCGATGCACTATTTGTTAGGAATTGGATTCTCTCTATTACCTTTTTTTGTGTTCAAATGAAACTTCAATGCCAATGTACCATTGTTATAAATGAATATATATGCCATTTATTATAATGAAAGTTAATTATTTCAGATATAGCTATTAATGATTAAATGAATTACATATATATATATATATATATATATATATATATATATATATAGTAATCAGTGGTTCAATTATAATACAATTCCAAAAAATACATTAATGTTATCTATCTAATTCCCTTTTATTATAAATTAAAGCTATTAATCCCAGGACAAGAGCAAGCTGAATATTATTGTAAAATATAATAACATTCAAATGAGTCTGCTTTCTTTATATAAATTCATTTAATTATATATCGTCGGTTTGCTTACCTCTATATCCGTTAAGTATTGGCTACCATGTTTTTGATCGTATTGCTTTCGAAGCTGATTCTGACGAATCTTGTAGATAGTTCTGACCAATGCTCTTGGTCAGTCAACTAGCAGACCCTCCAATTAGCACTTTTAGAGAGTATGTGATAATTATTCCCCTCTTCCATAAAGAATATTCTTCAATATGCAGAGAGACAATTTTTTTATTGAACTTATTGTAGGATAAATTGAGCTATTGATAAATGTTCGTAAATAGAGTTCTTAATTGGTAATATTAATTAATGAATCATTAACAATTTGTTTAATTAACATTACCCGAAAGACCAATTAGTTTTCTTATTAAAAATCAAATAATAGATTATGTACATATACTATACCAATTATTATTAAGTGGTTTATGTTGGTAATGTTGCCACAATACCTCTCAACGGTCGTCCTGCATGCGATCAATATGTCGTCCGTTTGGGAAGTCCAAAAATGCTGAATTCCACGGGGTTACGTTGCCGGAGTTGATGGGCTGTCGTCAAGCTAGCTAACTTAAAAACAGTTGATGGAGTTGTATACATAAATCACAATTCATTGGTTTATATATACACAATAGAGAAAGCGTTGCTCATTGAAATTAGACATAATAAGTTACGATAATATAATTAATTAATAAATGCGCACTACATGAAACACTGAAGTTTATGAGTTTATAAATAGTTTATTTTTCTTCCTTTTAGAGTTTATTCATACAAAATATATTGTAACCAACTAAATCTTAAGCCACGGCATTTTATATATCGATTTGATTAAATAGAAATCATCGAACTTTGGAATTGAGTAGTTCGAGTTGAAAGTTGCACAATTAACTAATACTAGTATCATTGAGCGAGAGAGAGAATCTTAGTTTCGAGTGCTGAAACAAGAGTTAGAGCAATTTTACGAGAAATTAGAGAATCTCGGAGTCTACATATCTGTTGAATTTAGCGTTGATCGACACACTGACTGGCGTGGGTTATTTGGTATTTCTGAAAAGAAATAGGTAATTACAGTTTTGGCCAATGGGATTGTAACATCATATATCACGTGGGCGGCAGAATGCACTCTGGTATTGAATACAGATCAAATTCTGTTTCTAAGGTTAACATACTCTTTTTCAACTAGATTGGCAACTCAATATTTTAGCATGGGAACAAGGAATGACATTTGGTTGTGTGGTGGGGAAAGCAGTAATTTGAATGGACTCTTTATGTACTTAACAAACACCATTCAATTAGGACTGACCCTTATCCCTTGCTAAGTTAACGAACTGAGTATTTTGTCTAGAGTAAGATGTTGCAACACTTTCTGACATATTTCATAATAATAGGGTGCCTTCTGTCTATTGTCTTGGGACTTAGAATTAAAATTATATTTCATAATTTTTACAATTATTCCTTACAACTATTTCTAACAACTATTCCTAACAGTATTTTCTAAAAATGTTTGAGGCGACGAAAGACAGGTTCTCGATTCACGAGCCGTTGCTTCGACTTTTGTTCACCTCAAAGACATAGCTTTCTTAAAACCTTGATATAGTGGTTTTTGAAACTGAAAGTTAGTACTACTAGCGATAAGACAAACGATTATATAATTAAATCATTGTAGAATGTAGATCTAATCTCAAGGGTAGTACATTGTTTACTTTATTTGTTTATTCAACTACAAAGTAGCTAACACCAGCTTGAGCCTAAACATGTGTCAACCTAATACTTTATTCAAGGTATGCGTCTATGAACAACAGGTTTTTCACCTTCAAACAATAATGAAAAAAAGGGAAAATGTTGTTACAACTAAGGTGAAATGTTACCTAATGAAATTATGAGGTACATTTTGAAATACTTTAATTGCCAGGTAAGTGAACTCCAATAAAGCCTGAGTGAATTGCATCAATAAAAAAAAGCACAGGTTTATAGTTTTCTCATCTCTCTCGGCTAACCCAGCAGCCAATGCTGGCTTTCATTGATGTTATTACTCTCAAGCTATTCCATTATATGATACTGCGGTCATATGTAAAGCATTTTTTCAACATTTTTCATTAATTAGGACAATGTTCATAAATTGAAACTTTTTTTTTCCTACACCTTTTTTATGCAGTCTTGAATTAGATCCCTTTCTTTCATCTTTCCTATCAGGCCTCCCTTGACCAACTCTTGATCTTTTTAGGCTGTAACACTATTAGAATTCTAGCGATAATTGTCTTTATTTTATAAGAGGTAGTTTTGTTTATTCTTTTTTTTATAAGGCAATGATGGTCGAAAGGTTTTTTACTTTTAAACAGTGAGGAAAAAATTTAAACAGTTTTTTAACTAGTTCTGTACTTTTTCTGCATCACTTTATTTTCTCCTTTACCCTTATCTTGCCAAACAGAATAAGATCCAATATTTATAACTCAACCAACTTAACACGTATTGTAAATAAATAACCATACATCTCTAATAATAATTAAAAACCCTGTAACTTTTAAATTTAAAACAAGAAGTTATATTTCTCTTATTACATAATGTTTGATAGTACTGTTAATTGTAATGAATAAACTTTGTAATTTATCAATTAAATGTTTTTACACTTGAACCTGAAAAATTAAAATTAACCTTTAATTATAATATAGATGATGAAATCTCAAATACTTATATTTCAAATTCTACTCAAGGTTCTAAAAAATATATTTTACATTTTGCTACTATAGAAGTTAGTTAAGTATGATTTGTTAATTTGTGAAGAAAATAAAAATAAAATATATGTTGATAACTTAACCCTTTATTGGTCATCAATTTTTAGAATAGTTAGTTCGCGTTAACGGTTCATGGTTGAAATATCAACCACCTCTAAAATCTTTTTGTACACACCCAAATTTTGATCACTTTGACCTAACGCTTACTGATTAATATTGCAACCGCCCATCATCAGTGTAAGCAATAAAATCTTTTTTCAACCCATTCCTATTGATCTACAGGCACTGCCAGATATTTTTACAAGCATTCCAATCACAATGTGCTCCCAACTGTAGAAGGAAAGTTTTGACATATTAATCCATAAGCTTTACAGCCTACGACTCTCCAACATGTGTGGGAATTCTGTTTTGTTTTTGTTTTGATATGTAAGTCTCATAATTTTGAAACAGTCTTCTGCTAAATTAATTAGCACATCTTTTTACTGGTAGAAATATCTTGCTACTCTAAAGCAAGCACATTAAAACAGAGTTATTTTTTTCAAATTGAGGTTAACTTCAAAAAACTCTTTAAAATTTTTTTTTTTTATTTATCAACCGATTTTTAAAACTTCAATACAAAAGATTGTTTTATGGAGTAAAACCAATAATAAAAGTTTACATGTATGTGTCTGCAACTTATTTCATATTTAGTGACATATTTTCTAAAAAGTTGAAAGTAAAAATATTCTAATGTATATATTTTTGTTTTGTTTTTTTAAGAAAAATAATTTATTTTTAAACTAGAACAATTTAAAAAAAATAATTAACTTGATGGCTACTTCATCTCTTTATTATTTTACTGTGAGCATGCGATTGTAAATCATTTTAGCATATTCAGACCTTGTAATATTTAGGATGGTCTGTAAAATTTAAGAGAGGGGAAAAGTCTGGATAATGAAAATGAAGAAGCAAGGTTGATGGGGATGTGCTACTACTATTACTACATATATCGACATAACACAATCTTTAATATACACAAACATCGAACTGAATTAAGGTTTCTGTGTGAGTTAGAATTTTTAAAAAAATTAAACCAACATCTTGCTTTCTTGAGTAGAATGAACATAAGTAAGTTCATGTAAATAATTTATGTTTCTGCTTTTTTGTATTCTACTAAGTTTTTCAAATACTTTCGTCGCATTACTCAAATATTTCCTTTATACAATTTCCTAAAAAAAATTAATTATTTATTAATAGCTTTCTTTAAAAAAAATATTATTTGCAGCCTGTATATAATAAAAAATATTATTTGCAACCTTTAAAATTTATCTTTTCTTTTAAAACCCTACGTAACTTGAGTGTGGACTATTCCCTCTGTGATAAGTAGAATTCATTTACTGTTCGTGTAATTACACAAATCAAAGTAATTAATACCATTTATTACATTTTTCTTATGTCATTTTTTTTGGCGTGCTAAATTTTGTAGGCCTACTAGAGAGTACACGATTTTTGTCTTCTTTAGTGAACTACCAAACATTGTAGTAGCTTCTACTACATGTACAAATGCCTGACTATATAGATGTGAGTAGGGGTTTTCTTAAGATCCCGCTTCAAATTTTTCTATATGCAGTCATTTATGGCCACTGAAATCTAACACTGAAAAACTGTGCTATAGTGTCCCAAAAGAAACGAACGTTTCAACCCTTGTCTCCCATATATCCCGGCACCATTACCTTCCTTGGTTTTGGAACCATCAGTGTACAACACAATATTTCCTGTAGTTTCTAGAACTTGATTTTCGTCCCCATGGGTCATCTCGACTTTAAAAGGTTGAAAACGAGATTCGGGTGGTCAATTGTTTCCGCAATTCTGGCATGTTCCATATGTGAGTTTCTTATTACCAGTAGCAGGTGAGATGCTGCTACGCCTCAGCCGTTATGCTTTTTTCCTCGGCTTCACCATTACAAACAGGTCAATGGATGGAAGCCCAAACATCCCAACCTCTGAACCCTAGTCTCTGATCTGGGTTCGGCCTGTCTCTGATCTGTCCCAACCCACCACACTACCACCCCATAGTACATCATAGGTTCTATAATATCAGTGTAGATATATCTGGTCTAAGATGCTGGTCTTAGTCTTCAGGTTCTGTCTACTACCCTTCTTGCTACCATTAACAATATTTTGGCTTTTTTTCATTGTGTGTCTCAAGTGCAAATTCCAGGTTAGTTTGGTGGTATCTAGTACCACCCCTAGATATTTGACCTCGTTTGCGTTTAAATGTTTTCAGTTACAATACTTTTATTCAAAATAATGAGTCTATTATCACAACATAGCGGATCTTTTGTCGGCACTTCACTATCGATCAGAATGGCACAGTTCCAAGCCAAAACACGTTGTTAAGATAGGTTGAGCCGTTCAGAACAACAGGAAAAATTACAAAGACAAAGCTACCAGATCCTGCAAGAACTGTTAGGATGCCCGAAAACTTCGCCACTGTGAGTGAGAACAGCATCAATCAGGAGTCCGAGGCGATCTGCACACAGACATAAGCCATGATTCTATAGGGAAGATTTTACAACTACATTTGAAATTTCATCCCTATAAAATCAGGCGGTCCAGCAACTCAAAGTGTGTTACTATGAACAAAGAGTAGACTTTGCAGTGAGTATGCAAATGTTGTTTAATGATAACTCTAATACGATAGTTTTAATAAGGGACAAAGCTCATTTACACCTAAACGGCTCAGTAAACAAACAAAACTTTTGTTACTGGGCCTCTCAAAATCCCTGTAACATTCATGAAAAACCTCTCCACTGTAACATTCCATAATTTTACAAAATTATAAAAATCAAATAATATTTACAAACATAACGAGATGTAATATCGAGGAGATAACAAACCGGGAAGACGGAAGGCACGCCTAACATATGTCAGACGACCGAGGCGGAGCGAATGATGTCACGGAAGATAACACAATCTCATTGGCTAGGCCAAAAGATGTCGATGTTTCAAAACATATTTTAAAGTATTTAATGTAAAAATTTTAGAAATAAGATTTTAGTTATAAGGAATATAGAGAAATAATTATATTACGAGATCGTACAAATAAAAATAAAAATTATTGTAATATATAAATCTTTACATATCTTTCGGATTAAATAAAAAACCTATAAAATTATGACAACGAATTCGTATTTCATATCGTGTATTAAGATAAGTGAACCCCCATACGCCATCTTATAAAATTTTGGAACAGAAGCTAAGCAAGAAGAAAGCGTCCTTTGAACAGTCCAGTTTTGAATACTGAAGACAATAGACATGTATAGCGACGGACTACAAATTTTGAATTTTAATTGTGAAAGTGAAAGAAAGTATAGTTTTGTTGTGTTTGACGAGAAGATATAAGTGCTAAGAATACCAGGACTAAATTCGACAAATTGGTGAGATCTCCCCAAAATATTTCGAACTTTCTAAATTCCAAAACAAATTTTCAAATTTATTTTTCTCATAATCAAAATTTAATTTAATATTAGTTGAGAATTTCGATGAATACGATCAGAAGGCTGGATAAAGTCTGCACGTTACCCTACCTGAGATCGTTATGTATTATATAAAAGGAAAAGACAATATAATTTTCACTCTTGCTCTTATCAAACAATTATATTTCGATTAATATTTAACTCATATTTTGTTTCTAGTTCTTGATCTTTTGCTTGTAGTTTTTTTGATATAATAAAATTTAATTTGATTGTTCTAAACCCATGTGTGTGTTCATTTACCATTGAGAGTAAAACACATAATTAAATTGATACAAATAAATATAATATATTGTACCACTCTCTGAAAGTTACGGTTTGGTGTGCAGTTGCCCGTTTTGGAGTAATTGAGCCATATTTTTTCGAGGAAAATGGCATCATGGTGACAGTGAACTCATGACACTATGTTCACATATTGAATACATTTCTCAGACCAGAACTTCATAAATACCTTTTAGCGTCACTTTTTTCATTTTTTTTTTTTTAAGACTGGAGCCGTCAATTTGAATAATCAAAGTTTAAATTCAAATTTATATTAAAAATTAAAGATCAAATGTGTAGTAATATGAACCATAGGAGAAAAACCAATAATGGTCTCTTGCCCTTTTTTTTACATGAAGAACATTGCAACAATAAATGCTTATATAATTTATGCTCATAATTTGTTCTGAGTTGGGCAAAAACCTCAATCTAGAGTGAATTTCATGCTGTCCCTGCATTAAAGAGTTGACAGAATCATTTCAAAGAAAACGGCTACAAAATGCAAATATAAATCATGCATTGAAGCAATCTATTTCAAAAATCGTTGTCGCGCCCGAAGATGAAAATACAGGTGGAGAAGATCAACAGGGACCCAGAAAGCATTGTAAATTTTGTAATTATTCAAAAAGAAGATTTACAACCACTTACTGCAAATGTGGTATACCAATCTGCCGTGAACATGCAGTAAAAAGATGCCATGTTTGTGATTGTGTTTGAAAACTAAAAGTGTTTAAATATTTAATTACATTTTTTAAATAATATATTTTGCAATTTACATTTTTTTAACGAATTATTCTTTAATTTTACTATATAGTATATATTTCTTTTTATTTTACTGTAAAAATAAAGAAAATAAAGTTCTTAATTTAAAAAATTATTGTGATTAATTTGACATAATAATTAACTAGTGAGTAAAATTTACGCATATGCACCTATAAATACGTCCACAAGATAGCAGTACCCTACTAGGGTTAATTTAATACCCCTTAGATATGTTGGAAAAATTATTTGCAACCTTTAGTAAGATTGTGTGATCAATGAAGTTATTTTTTTATTATGTGTAATAAATTTAACATTTCAGACAATTAATAGGTTAGTTTTACTTTTAGGAATCATATGTTTTGTACTTTAGTTTAAGTTAAAAGTAACAAAGAAAAGTAAAATTTAAGTGTTCGGTTACAAATAAGAATAAAAAATGAGATTAACAAAGAAAAAGTGAAATTTAACTGTTTGGTTACAAATAAAAATTTCTTATACACATACAGTAGAACCCCTCTAATCCATCACCTTCGGGACTGGGGGCATGGTCAAAACGCAAAAAAGGTCAGATTATCCAAAAAAAGTCAATATTTATTACATATTATATAAAGAGATTTTTTTAAAGTGAAATAAGTGATATATAAACTTTTAACCCTTCCCACGCGGCAAACGAGTATAGCCGCAATGGTAGACTTTGACCCAAACGCGGATGACGATTAAAGTCGCAAAAATATATTTTAGATTAAGATTAGTTAATTAGTTCACCAAAGTTCCGGTAGAATGCAGAGGCATGTACACTGTCAGGAATAGAAAAACGTTTTGTTGAAAGTTCTACGCCACGAGGCAGTGGAGGGGGACGCTATTTTGTCTGGAATTGCCCGGCAGCGCACGCATTCTATAACTTCTACAGAGCGGATAACGGCTATACTCGCAGTCTCATTAGTCTGATAGGCGTGTTTGCATTTGAGCATTGTTTTGAAGAAGTATTATTTTTTGTTTTTTTAACATTACCTTGTATTTTTTATATATTATTTCACAGTATAACTGTTCCAATTTACAAAAATTAATTAAAAACTAAATTTTTTTTTTGCAATTTTTTACTATTTTGTTGTATGTAATAAAAAAATGTTAAATATAGCCGAAAACCAATGATGACATTTTTCTTTAATTAATCTTTCACATACAATACGAAAACAAAAATTAACTTTGAAAAAAAAAAATTGTTTTAAGTTATTTCAGCTTAGAGGTGAAATAATGCAAATTTTATTCAGCGTGAGAAGGGTTAAAAGTCTATATAATAAAGTCTATATATAAACTCTGCAAGTACTATAGCAAATCAATAGAAACAACACGAGAGATGACACAGCACTGAAGCGGGATGACACAGCATTGAAGCGGGAAAGTGATAACAAACCGGACGAACCGTGAGTCATCGACAAGTCGGCAAATCGGCACAATATTGCGAGCTCGAGCACGGTCGGACTAACCGGAGTAACGGACCAGTAACCGAGGGTGGATTAGAGGGGTTCTACTGTACATGTATTTTTAATATCCTTAAAGTTTGATTCAGTTTAAGGACACTATTATGTCTGGTTATGCAATTATGGTGATTTAATGTAATTAAACTTTCATTTTATATTATCTCACAATTGTTAACCAACAGTAAATAAAATAATGTGGTTTATTTCAATTTTTTTAAATCATCTATAAATGAATCCAAATCATAAACATTATCATATCTTTTATACTTTTCATGATATATTTGTTTCAGCTTTTTCTACTTGTTTATCATAACCGTTACCGCATTGCTGAAAGTTGGGCCTGTTTCGTTCTACTAATTTTAAGTACATGGTGTGTATGGGATTTACGTGATACGTGGCAGCGGGCAATGTTCTTAATCAGTGCTATTGCATCACATCTATCTGCAATTACAAGGAAACTTCAAATCAAACTACCAGACTACAATGTATGACCTTACATAACATCTGTAGTTATGTAATTGGAACGTGTTTTAGATAATGTGATATTAAAATACCTTCCTTTTAATCTATATTTTATAATATTTATATGGCAAATCAAATGGATATATATTTCTTTTTTAAATTCTGCTGACCATCCAAATTAGATTATAATAATTTGGGGTTGTAGCTTATGATAATTTTGTATTATGATTATTATTATTTACTTTGTATTTATGTCTCTGAAACAAATTACTTCTCAATAATTCATTCTATTGATACAAAGATTTAGTTTTATAACATAAACACGTCTTTTCATTTCAACTGTATATAATAATAACTATTACACCTGCCATTATAGATAATTGCTTAAGTTCAAGTTGTGTAAATTCTCCAAGCAATTGAACTTACACATATTTTGTAATAATTATGACATTTTTCCTTAATTTACTCTTGTATTAATTTTATTCTGAGAAAAAAATTACAGTTTAGTCTAGATTTCCTAAAAGAACTGATTTCTTAAATATTTTATACATTCATTTTCAATGTAGTAGTTCATTTTGTATACTTTGCTATTTATTTTCTAAATTAAATGTCCAGTTTGATGTTTCTTTCAATTTAAACGAAGGTTTCATCATTTACATCCCCATTTTTCAAATGATGTTTCACTACCTTGTCTTAAAAATATATTAGGAAAATAATTATACTTGTGTTGAATACTTTTGAGGATGTTTTAAAATTTTCAGTTTTGTCTGTTTTTAAGTACAACATAATGGCTGCCTTGTTAATAATTGTAATGCTAAAAACTGAGAGCTGCTAGAGTTATAAATTTATCTTCTGAATAATGTTTATGTTAACCCTAGAACGGTCGGGCAAAGGATTGGTACATGGCGGTCGGGCTGGGTCTGTGGGGCCTAAATAATAAAACACTGAAAATGGGTCACAAAAATGTTTATTAACATGGACTGACCAATATTTATTATTTTCAGATAGTATTTGTAGATACTATCTTTACTCTACAAATAGTTAGCCTTTACTCTAACTTTTTGAATGATATAATATTTGTAAAATAAGAAAACTGAAAAGCTCAGTTCACTATTACTGTTATGGCAACTACTTATTTCAAAGTCTGATCCACATCAGAATCGTCCGAATCAAAAAACATTCTGTCAACTTCACTGTTAGAAAGGTTTTCTGTTGCCATGTTTCACTGAAAACTATTTATAATGATGGTTTCTATGTTAACTCATAAAAAATAAATGTTAAAGTAACTAGTAAAACTATAATATAGCGAAATAAAATGCAGACTACACTTGTAACATAAACGGTCGGGCTGGGTCAGACAGACTCATACGCTCTTCTGTTGTCTGTCAAACGAACACTAAACAAAACAATACATCATTTCCTATGGCAAAGCGTTCTCTCAGATGTTTCAGGAAGCTCGAGTCAAATCTCAACTATAAGTTATAAAATCTGAAAAACAAAAACTAGTGGGTCTCACAGACCCAGCCCGACCGTTCTAGGGTTAAAACAATATCATTCTGAAATATAGAATGTTATATAATGAAAATTAGTCCCAATAAAATCTTTCAGATAATCATTTATGTCTTTGTATGTTTCTGTTTTCATTGTATGGGGTACTTTTTGGTTTCTATTCTGCAGTCAACATTGTTTTAAACTAGCATTACTATTAATTCAGTATGAAAATTGATCTATTGTTAGGCTAAGCTGTCCAAACAAGTTTTAAAAGCTGTTCAAAAGCAATTTTCTAAAGTAACTGGAAACAATAAAATTAACTGTTTGAAAAGGAAAAAGTATACGACACAGTATTAGCTTCCAAGTACAATTTTAATGAAAATATGAGACAAAAATTAAAATCAAACTAGACTATTAAATATTGTCAATAATAAAAGTGGCTGCCAAAAAATTGGCTTAATGGTTCCTTATTCATTAAAAAAAAAAAGAAAAAAAGTTTCACAAACTTTACATACACTTTCTTATCCCAACAAATGTACAACATAACAAAACTTTGTCTATTTTTTACCTATTCAACTATCTAAGACCAGGTCTTCACTTTTTTTAAGGATAATAGTCCTATAATTATAATAGTACCTGGATTTTGTTTATCTCCTTAAAGGTAAATTTGATCAAAATTTTTTGAAAAAATCATTGCGTTATCTTTTTTTTATTCTTGAATTAAAAAAAAATTCATTGCACTTTAGTTTACTGAAAGTTAAAATAAACCTATTTCATACTCAATTTTGTCAAAATCCATCTATTCTTTTAGTTTGCATACAAACAAACAGATATTCTTAAGCAAACAGATGGGAAAATATTTGGTAAAAAATACTTTTATAGACTCAAGGCACTTCAAAATAGAGATTTTTGCCTTCAGGAAGAGACTTTCTTCATGTAACTAATGATTACTCTGTTTTGTACATCCATCCGTGCACAGTTATTCATGGATCAATTCTATTCATATTATAACATAACTCAACTCAGCTCCTTTTTAAATAAAACGCAAAACACAACTCTTTACCTTTCAAATAATACTTTAATATAATACTTTTGATTTTAAAAAAACAACTACATTTATTAACCTAATTTTATTAACTATACTGCATTCACTCTGCACACATTCCTTAACCTAATTTTAATTTGGTTACAATTAATTTTTATTTGATACAATATTCATAACTTTCTCTAAATTTCTTTCTTGGACATCAACAATTATATTACTCAGCTTATTTTTCTTTTTGTTTTTGCTAATGAAACCTTGATTTTTCTTCACAAAGAAAACAAGTTAAAACTCTAAACATCTAACATACAATTTATTGCCTCGGCCTTGATTTTCTTTACAAAACAATTTAATTACTTTAATTATTGAACATATCATTTAAAACAAATTTAAAACTTTAAACATTAAAACATTAAATTTATTGCCACAGCTTGCTCTTTTACAACAAAACAATTTAATTTTTAATAGCATTAAATCTAATTTCTCAGGGGAAATTCTTTGATGGCTCAATTGAAGTGAAATTTACGAATAATAATAAAAGAATATTTAACAAATTAATACTTATCAATGGTTTGCTCCTTTTTCAACTGATAAATTGTTCACAATACACTTCACGATTTCACTGACTCTGCTTTATTACTTCACTGGATTTTCTTTCACTTAACCAAAATGAAGCACTCACAAATTGCTGGAGTCTGGTAAAACAAAGATTTTTATTTCCCACTTTTGGAGTTTGTCTTTGTAAACTTTGAACATAACTCTACCGTAAAAACCTATGTACTCTCATCAATACTAACTTTGTATTGGACGTGGTAATATTCTCAAAATTTTAATTTCTTATCATTTTACATAACAACATTTCTCACTTTAGTAGAGAGTACACCAAAAACCATGCTATTGATAGGGGGTTTAGTGCAGTTTCTAAAAGATCTTAAAAAATCTTCTTCTTTTTTTTTTAAATGGCTGAGTATCTTAGTCAATAATTTAAAAAATAAACTTCTAATCCTGGGTTAGGGCACAAACCCATGTTTATAATTACTCACAAAAATCCCTTTAATTCAGGTATCTAACCAAGACCACCATATAGATTTTTGGGGTAAAGGTCTCAATAGATTTATTTTTAAATAGGATATGGATTGCTTTCATTTACAATTTGTTTTAAGAGCTCATCTGTAAAAACAAGAGGCTAAAATAAGACATTTTAAAAGTCTCTCACAAATCCAGAAGGAAATATAAATCCAATAATCTGGCATTAAAATAGTAATAAAAAGCATAATAAATTTGCTAGGATGGCTGCAGTTCTTTTTTCAGTTAGTTTGAATATTTTTCGAAGGATAGCAGCACCTCCTGATGATTGTGTCCACACTTTTTTTATACAAAAAATAAATAAGACAATGAAATTGGGCCATGGGGGTGACCTTCTGTTTTAAACTAGAAAATGGCAGCAGGTCTCCCGAGCTATCGAACCGGTGTTGCTCTTAAAAAATCCAATCCAAACAATAAAATTGTCAGCGGCCACGTACATGGCTTTCCGAACTCAAAGGACTTTATAATAACATTGATACAGAGAACGAATTAAGTATTTCTTGAACTATAAAAAACATTTCAAGTGAAAAAAATGTACCTATAACTAATCATATCTACAACTAATCGTGTACTAAAATTACATGAATATTACAATAAAAATAGAAAAATATCAGAACACAAAATTTTCTTCTTCTGTTCAAGTATAATTATATCATTGACTCCCGATTCCTCCATATTTTTCTTGGGTGACAAGTAAAGAGGATTCATCAGAAAAGAAGTAAAGAATACAGTTGCCTAGTACTACCATCGAACACACACAAAACATCATCCACATATCTATACCAATAAACTATTTTCTTCATTTCTGAAAGTTTATTTTTTATTCACTTTACAAAATAACTGTTTGTGTTACGATTTATACTGTTCCATTTTAACACTTTTACGGCTTAGTTCAGAACTCGCGATTCAATCGTCTTTCTTATCTCGAACACGTGCAAGATTTTATTTTATTTTATGCAAGATTTGAACACCTTTAACAAAGTTCACATTTTTTGAATTAATAGTTGACGGTTTAAATTAGAACGAATAAAACTTAGATCAATACTACATTGATCTTAGGACTGTTTTTAACATTTTCACCACCTTTATCTAAAACTTCCTCTACACGAAATACGTCTGCCTAGTTCAGAGACCTGCTTGCAACTGGTTTTACACTTACACTACATTTTCTAAAAAGTGTTTTAACAAAATAATACTTCTGACCATGCCAGATACCTCCTTAAGATTGACTGTTTTTTAACATTTTCACTACATTTATCCAAAACTTCCTCTACACAAAAATATGTTTCTCCAGGTTAGAGACCTTCTCCCAACTGGGAAAACCACATGTCGTGCTTTGTCTAGCTTCAACCTAAGCGTCTTATTTCAATATACAAAGTTAGCTCAAAATTATTCACACACCTAGTATCACGGACACTGTTCAAAACATCTGCTTGACAACAAGCTTTGTCTTTATTCACAACACAATTTTTATTTAAATATTCATTAGAACTTATAATTAACATTTTATACATCACATCAGTATTTTGGAAATCTATATTAATTTTATATACCCTTGTCTTAACATTTACATTCAGTCATTCATTTGACTTCTATAGTCCCCCCACCAATTCAACTACAACTTTCCTGGTTTATTCTTATGATTCAAATCTTAGTAAAACCATTTTTTGGTTATCCAAGTTAAAATTACCATTTTTGGTATTACAAACCATATCTTTTTATTTTTTTATAGTCAGGAACCGATGTTTCCTCCCCTGCAGGTAGTGTTTTCGTGGGCAACATTTTAAAATTAAGACCAGTCTCATCGCAGTTGAAGGTTTGATCAGATGTAAGGCCTTCATTTAAAATTATAAGTTTTTTCACAACTTTTCTCCAGATATGTGTAGTTGGAAAACTCCTTATTGGTCTTTCCAATGGTTCAAAAAATATACTAGCTGTAAATGTTTACTTCTCCATCTTTAAATATTTTGTGGAAGTCTAGTGCCTTTGCTTACAGCCATTTAATTTTGCTTTGGATCGCATTTATGGAAATCATATGTGTATAGCCTCTTATGTTTTTCTTTCTAATTTTTTTTTTAAGTTTTTCGACTTGAGCTATAATCGTTGCTGACATTTAAAGATGCCCATTTTTTAATGTCCACTCCTCCAATCCCCCAAGGTTATTTCTCTTTCACATATATGTAACCCTACCTTATTATCAATTCACTACTGTCAAGACGATGTATCATATTGAATTTTGTTTCTAATTAAAGCACACCATACATTTACTATTTCCACTCATGTCTCATTAAAATACTTCAACAAGGCTACAATAATGCACAAAACATAACACATAACGAAACCACAGCCAGTCCACTACAAATTGTCAACAAAACCACTTAAAATGGCAGATGAATATTCACGAACAGCCAAACTATCCACGAACCTTTACGAAAGATGCCGAACCATTATATAGTCGATGTGAGTGGCTTACTGAAGTATTTTTGTTCATATCTGTGACAACACGGAACCTCAGAAAGTGGATCTTGGATAAGCAGGAATTTACTGTAGTTTTTTGTCCTTTTCTGTCTAATTTCACTTGCAATAATCTACAACACTGTGCATATGATGGATCCAACCTCAATTTCCTACAATAAAAATAATATTTAATGTTAACAAATGCTTAATATAAATATATAGGTAGTTTCAGACTCTCACCTACCAAGATAATTTTTATTTGTACAGTTAAGTTTACATTGCTAACACGAGCTTAACAATTGAAGGTGTTCTCTGTGTCAAGTATTTTTTCACTTTTATACAGTTTGAAATACTCCAGAACCAAGACATCAACATGAGTAAAGCATCTAGAAGCCTGTTTAAATGAAGCCCAGGTGCTAATTACCTGAGAGTAGTATTAGGTCGGCTATGAGACTTAGTAAACCTATGAAACAGTTAGGCTAGTTGTCCAAATGAAAAAGTGTATGTATCGTCTATTCAACTTTGTTTATGTATGCTACGTAAAACTCATATTTTTTTTGTTCAGTTTTCGATATTATTAAAACCAGTGATTTGTTTATATTCTCTAGAGTATTAAAGTCCAGTATATTAAGTTATAGATCTGCCAAATACATTTACTTTTATTTTGTAAATAATAAAAATTGTAAATAAAATAATGTTTTGTTTATTATATCTGTTTCCCTTTATTGCAAGCATACAATAAGAGCATTATAAAATATTTGAATTTGCATTGAAATGTTTACAAATAAATTGACACAAATTTGGTTTTTAATTGATGAAAATAAATCATTTAGAAATATTTGGTTTTGTCAAGTTATGTGCTCGAATTTTTGTACAGGAGGTATAAGAAAGGTGAAGATCTTCTCTCTTCCATATGATAACTTTATACTAGAAATGTAGTTTTTACTTTCTCATAGAGGTAATATAGAAAAATTTGTATGGTGTCAAAAAATCAATGTCGAGTTTTTTGCTGATATATTCGTTATAAAGTGGTTTTTGGATTGATGTCTGTCGTATGTGCAGTGCTCTACAGCTTAAATGCGTAAACCGATTTTAACCAAATGTAAGTAGGTATATTTTAACTATAACTCGGGACTTTATTTTCATTTTATAAACTAAAATAGGAACAAAAAAACATTGTTTGTGGTTAGGCTTCTTTTGATGATTGGACACTGTGATAGGTGTGGACTGTAGGAAACAGTGGACCATTTTGTGGCCTTCTGTGAATGATACAGCAGAATAAGGTATGAAGTACTCTGTATCTACATACCGTAATGAAAATGAAGATTTGTCGTTCTGATCTGCTAAGGTGTGTCAAAAGAGTAGGTAGCCTTTAAAATGGTACAGATAGTCCCCGTTATAAGCTGTAGATTCGTTCTAGCAAAGAACCGTGAAAGCGAAACTGCAAATACGAGGACTATAGCCTAATGTGATAAAACAAATAAATCTAACCTAATAGTTACTGTACTACAGCTTATTATTGATATTGATCATGTAGGCTTACGTTAAAAAGGATTTTAGTCATTAATAGAAGCTGTTTGTTTAACTTTGGCGTAACTCAGGTCAAATACGAAACCTTTGAAAGATCATTTTCATTTTTTTATGCATGAAATCGCGTAAAGCGGTACCGTGTATAATGGGGACTGCCTGTAGTATTTAATAAAGATATTGTTCTCTGTGTGAGGTGGTAGGTCGAGACAAAAAATACTGTCTAATTATGGGGATGTGTAACTTGCCCCAATGCAGTATAGAATAGAACTCCAACACTGCCTTTGCAATAGAATTAGCAGTGTTTGACTTAACTTTATAGGAAATAAACGTGTACCTTTATAAATAAATATTGACTTGTATGATAATATTAGATAGACTAGAACTCGAACACAAGATCTCACAAAAATTAGGTTTACTTAATCAAATGCGTTTCAACAACTAAGTTATAGTTTAGTTATTGAAGCTCATGTATCACTGAGGATGGTGACTTTGTCCTTGAAATGCATTTGATTAAGTAAACGTAGTTTTTATGAGATCTTGTGTTCAAGTTTTAAACTATGTTCCTTTATCATTACAATGTACTTAAAGGCTATGTAGAAGATTCAATAACACATATTGTGCTATTTGGGATTAAATTGTGCTAAATTTGGGATTATGAGTTAGTGGAGCAGCCGTTTTAGTTTTTGTTAAATGTTTAATTAAATTATCGTGTAACACACCAAGTTATATCTTGTATGTGTTTATATATAAATAGGTTTCTACCAATTGTTCTGTTACACTTTTAAACATGACTGAAAATAGGCTTACTAACTATATTGCAAAAGAGATAATAAATAAAAACTTGTTCTGGTACAAATATTACCATAAAAATATATTATAATATTATCAGTACCTCTTGATAAGAAACTATCAACCTTTGAAAATGTCATATGCACTAAGAGTAAACCAAGATACGATGAATACTCTTACTATAATATTTATAAGAGTTTATAACTGAATTTATTTTCAAAATTCAGGTTAAGTCAAGAATAAAATTTCAACAGTTTTGAAATGCAGAACAAAATTATTAGATCTAAACAGGCCTTGAATACAAAGAATAAATTATACCTGGGTTTTATCCAATTTAACTTTTTTAAATATATGTTTTCATTTAAGGACACAGTGTCTTACATTGAAAAAAAAATTGTGTTATCCAGGGAATCAAAATTTTGTCAATATTTAAGGTAGAAGAATTGAATCCATCTAGCTATGTTCAGGTGGTATGGTGATGTACTCATAGCTGGCTGTGGATGAGTGTTGATATATGTGTATGTTATTATAAATATAATCACCAATATCTTATTATAAATTTATATTTGTGAAGACCTTTAAATGTGTTTATATAAGTATTTAGATTTGGATTGACTTAATTTAAATAGACCAATGTCAGAACATGAAAGAAAAATATGTGTGAAAACTGTGTATGAAATAAATCATTATTATTATACAATATATAATATGATAATATACAAATACTTCACTCTACTGCATGTCTTCACTAGGACTTTTTCATTCTGTCCACCCCCTTATCTTTATCATGGCTTACACCAAGGCTACAGGAGTTAACACCAAGACTATGGTCTAAGCAAGATGAATATTTATTATAGAATTTATTTATTTCTGTTTGTTTTTTATTTTTCAGTAATGAGATCTAAATTTGAATATAGATATGATTTGGATGATTCAAGGAATTGCTTAAAAATTAAGTAACAAGTATCTCCTACCTACTTCATAATTTTCCAAAAAGTATTGAAAGTGTTAAGCAATTATTCCTCATAACAAGCAAAATGAATTTGAGAAACCGATAACCTAGTAAGTACTTAATGGAATCTACTTCTTTTTATTCATTTCACTCATTATTTTAAAACAACCCACCTTCAAATTGGAACGTAATATAGGCAATTGGTAAATATAAAAATGGAGGCCAATTGAACTTCCCACGATAATTAATTTTATGCAGCTTTAAAATCTGTTATCTATTATAGTCAACCTATTTTCTATTTTATCAACAAAAAAAAATAATGAATTAAATCGTTAATAAAATCAAAAAAAGAATTGTTAAAAACATATCCTAACAGTTAAAAAAATTCCACAATAATAATCGGAATTTGTAAAATTGATCTTGTAAACTAGGATTTACTATTCTTCGAATAAAATTTAGAATATTTTTGCAAAATTTTAAAACTGTAACAGTTTTTTTTACAATACATTCTTATATAGGACCTATAACAGCCTGTGTATAACTAATTTTGTATGACTGGCTATATTTATGCAATATATTAATGCTCAGGTTGACAAACGGCTGAATACTCAAATAAACGGTGCAAAACCATTGTACCTACTTTCTCACAAATTCATCCCTAAAACAATCAAAACTGTTCATCACCAAAAATATCAGTTTGGTAATTGTCTGTCAAAAAGTGAAAATGAGCCAAAGAAACCGACTTTGGAAAAATATGGCTTATATTTCAATAGCTCTTATAGTAATAGCAAAGCGGGAGCATCGATGGAGGCCAGGTCAAGTCCCCTTGCATGCACGCACCCTCACACTCTGTGCGCAAGGGATTTGGACCATCCTTCCTTCCAACTCTATGAGTCACCTAGTGTACTTCAGTCTATTGAACATTAATTTTGTTATACTTAATTTTATTTAAAAATTAATTATGTATACAGATTCTACATAACATTTCATGAAAAATGATACCAAACATAGTATTATTATTTACTCTAGAGTAATTACTCTAGTAGACCTTAGATCACAATACAATGATAGTTAGCAAAGTACGGGGCTAATATCGGAGATTGTTGATATACTTTAACCTTAATTTTTGTTTACTAATTTTAATTTATACTGTTCATTTTGTCTTTCAAAATAACGTAACACGTCCTTATAAACCTCCTCTGTAGTCTGAAACATTTATTTTATGTAGTCTGGTTTTAGTAATGTATTATTATAAATTATGTGAATATTATTTGTAAATTATACTTATAAATATAATTTGAGTCTATATATTATTTAAATATTATTTGAATAATAAATTATAATGCGATTACATTACAAGTTTGAGTTTTTATAAACCTGAAAAGCTTGTGGATTGATATATTATTGGATTACGTGGAATGTGAAAAATGATACCAAACAACGTAAAATTTATAGTAAATATACGTTGTTTGGTATCATTTTTCTTGTTATAATCTATAGAGTTCAAAAATACTAAACAAGTCAAAAGAAAATTACAAATAAACAAAATTATATTTTGATTGGTCAAATATAATAGGAGACTTAACCCTAATCCCCTGCGCTTGTGTGTGTGTGCAGTCTACATGGCTACCTTGCCTCCATCAGCACTCCCGTTTTGCTAGTACTATAAACTTACTTCATTTGTGCTATAAACACACCCTCAGCATAAGGATCGTATTTGATTAAAATTGAACTTTTGATGGTGATCAAAGTTGATATTGGTTTTTCTTTAAATAATTATTCCTTAATCATAATATTTTATTACTTGTGAATAAGCATATGGGTTTTGGTCATTAACCTTCATATTTCACTAAAATTTTTAAGAAATCAGTAGAGCCAGTTTTGAACCAACATTGATAATGTCAGACTTTACTTGAGAGATGGTGACCAATATGTTTTGTTTAAATTCTTAGTGGCTAATTTGAACAAAATTTTCATAGCCGATTTGATAAAATATATATTGTTTTAAATATTTTTCTTATGGCAATTCAACTCAAATTTAGAGTTACTAAAAAAAAAAAATAATAATGATAAAAGTGCTGAAATATGGCTAATATATATCCACATACTAAATTAAAGACCACTACACATACAACAAGAAACAGACACCATTCCCAAAACCTTTTTTTTTTTTCTCAGGGGACCTTAAAATCGATATAGCAGCAAATAACTTGACATTGATTTTTTGAGCCGTCACATATATTATGTGAGAAAGTAAAACAGCAAAAGAAATTATCATATTATGTGTTAACTACATACGAGTATTTATTTTTGTAGTTTTCTTAGAGGGGAAAACATATGTTGTTATTTTGACTATATTGTTAGATCGAAGAATGATTGAGACTAGCAAATAGTTATAAAATATAAAAGAGCACCTGGAACCGTTTTAATTAAATTGGTTACTTAAAGCTTTATAGACCAAAACTCCTGGCCCATTAAATTTGTTTTTTGTTTTTGTTTTCTAGAATCGAAATGTGTCTCTGATTGACAGAAAAATATGTTTTTTCAATATATCTATATTTTTACATATAAAATATGGGCGGTAAATTATTATGCCATTGCTCATTTCAGATAGTCACCCAAATGTTGACTTTGTTGTTGTGCAGTGGCATAATTATTTACCACCAATGTGAATCTTTATTAAAAGAATTCAAAACATATTTATAATATAATAAATAGTTAAGGGATTTTACTTGTTTAAAATTATTTTTTTAAACAGAAAATATTATACTACATCAATTTGTACTAATAAACAAGCTAGTTATTAATTGTAAGTTAAAAAGAAAATATTACACAGTGGTAAAAACAATTCAGTAAGAAGTAATACAACAGAAAATTACTTAAACAAATTTTTTTATAACATTTTAACAAAAGTTCATTTTAAACATCATTTACGAGCTGTGGAATGGAGCAAACCAACACTTACAAAGTTCAACCTTGAATTCTATCCAGTAAAGATTGCTTCTTTTCTGTTTTTGTATGGTTGAGCACAAAGCACACCTTATATGTTCCAACTTCAGAAATATGTAGACCAACACTAACTAATCAAACTGAATTAAGAATCATACTATGTCCTTCTGTTTGTTTTTCTCTTCCCATGAACTCAAAGAGGAAAGTCCAGATTTCTTTCATGAAGAATAATTAATAAATAAGTCATTTGCAAGTTGTAATAAGTTAAGTTGTATTTTTAATTTGACTATCGTTTTAGTGTTTTACTGTAGTACTGTATGTTGTTTATATTGAAAGCTCACCTTTTAAAATTTATTTCCTACATATAAATGAATAGTAAAATACAGAACTATAAAGATTGAAAAATTGCTTAATTTAATTATCAAGTGATTTCAACATACTACATAAAATTTCAAAAATTAAAAAATTGAGGTTATCTTCATTAATTGTTTTATTTTATATAACACATATTAGGATATTTGATCACTAGAATGTTTTCATTTTTATTTGGAGTTTTAAAGCGAAAAACCATTTCGGTCATTATCACCTTCAAAAATTTGGCACAAGATGCTTTACAAAATCTTAGAAATAAAACATTAAAAACAATCACAATACAAAAACAAAATAATCAACAATTTAATGCAGCATCCTCAAGGTAGGAATGTGCCTGGGGTGGAGAGGAAAAGGGGGGCCCCACACTTTGTTTGTTGCCATTGCTTTCAGCGGTACAACCCAATTAAAAAAATATAGACCTCAAAAGCTTTGTGTAAATGCGTACCCTACTTTCGTTTCTTTTATCGGTGTAAATAAAAATAAAATGTTTACAAAAGTGCACAAGTTGCATATTATAGGTGTTTCGTCCATTTTTCGCCCACTTTGAGTTTTTTGAAAAATAATTTTAAGTTATGAAATTTTTAACATTTTTAGATGAAATTTGGTAGGCTATACAAATTTGTATAGGTACTTTTTTACCAGTAGGCCTATACCAAAAACTAAAACTTTATCGTGTAAATATTTAAAATGGCTGTCATTAAAAATGTTTATTGTTAAATTTCACGAAAATCATTCGTTTTAAGAGAAATTTACGAAAGACATAGGGATAATTCCTCTTTTAACGCCAAATTACTTTTTTTTTCCCCTGAGTTATGGACAGAAAACTCAAAACATAATTTTTGATAATTATCTACAACATCCAAATTTATCCTAAACCAAAATAATATTGAATTATGTTAATTTATGAAAAACAAAATCTTTTTTTAATATAAAAAAGGCGAATGGTCAATTTAATTGATGTTAAATAAATTGAAAGAGGGTAACATAATATGGTTTATGTAACCACTACCTAAAGTTTGGCACATTTTCTGACACTGTAGGTATATTTATTGACAAAATGAAAATATTTAGACAGTTGAGATCATAAATTTATTCACTGTTTTTAATAACTACCTTAAGTAAAAAAAATTAAATTATTATTATATAAAACTTACAAATAAATGATAGTTTATTCCAACTCGTCTTATCACAAAGTTTCCGTGTTCAGCTTCTATCTTCATAAAGTGCATAACGTTGTAGGTAATTTCATGACTTTGACTATAACACTTTACGATTACTCATCATCACACTTAGCACAACACCTATTAGCGGACAAAGTTAACATTTTATGCGGGAAATAGGTTATGTGAAAGACGGATTGACAGATATTTTGCGTATGCCTTAAAGTTATCATGTGAATGCATTCTTGGAATCAACACACAAGGGCATCAGGAAGGCGAGGAGTATTTCCTGGGATCCCGTTATCATCCCACAAAAATATAGAAAATATTACATGCCATTCTTAGATACCGTATTCAAATAGCCTAACCAGTACGCCCAGTATGCATTCGAATACTTCTAGATGTGCCTAATTTAATTGTAAAATAGTAATCTACCAACAGAATACTATCTACAACTTTCTTGCAAGAAGTTATCATTACTTTTATTATGTAATTTTTTTTTACAGTTTATCATTACCTACATAAACTTACTTTTTTTACACAACTTTTATACTTCCTTGGTTTTTAGTTTTTATAACTTTTTATAAATAAATATTGTGTGCAAATAGGCAACATCATAAGTGTGAGATACAGTCTGTCACGAAGTTGTAACTTTAGGATTTAAATGTAGCTAAGCAGTATTTTGTGTACCTAATTTTCTTGGAATGGGTGTAAGGTTTATGTCAGCTAACAAAGCAAGTAGAAGGGAGGACATCCCCCTTACACCAGACCAGCGATGTTGATACTCAGGTGAAATGGATACTCGCACTACTCGGTTTCAAATGATTTCATACTCGTACTATTATTTCGAAATCGAGTATCTGCGCAGAATGATTTTGTGCATCGGATTCGAACTCTGCTTTACCAATCA
Source organism: Aphrophora alni (assembly GCA_963513935.1). Taxonomy (NCBI): domain Eukaryota; kingdom Metazoa; phylum Arthropoda; class Insecta; order Hemiptera; family Aphrophoridae; genus Aphrophora; species Aphrophora alni. The sequence goes on from OY740767.1 coordinate 60,379,891, forward strand.
GATCATTTTAGATAAACCTACACTTTTACGTTCTATCTGTTAGACTGATCCACCAAGTATTTTTTATTTTTTTTAACAATATGTGATTGACACTAATTGTAATATGTAATTAAATATTATCCTGCCTCGACACAAATTCAGTAATTTAACGTTAGTACAATTATTACCAACATTAATAATTTTGTTGTTATTTAAAATTAGGTAATTTACTATATTTTTTATAAAGATGGTAACCTATTAATATTTATTTAAATATAAATAATAACAATTTTATTAACCCTCCCTCTGCCTTAACAAAACGCATTCACGTTTTTTTCATCGGGTGAAATAATTTCAAAAATTCGCCAAAAATAGAAATTCTATCCCAATCATAAAGTGATCCATAGCTTTTTTTTAGGAAAAGGTCCAAATTAATCATATATGTAACTAAAAATTTGATTGGTGCAAAATTGTAAAAGTTATAAGCTCAGGAAGCAAAAAATTTCAAAAACGGAAAATGTTTTTCTAAATTCAGGCCTAAATAAATACTATAAAAATGTATAGGCCTGGTTATACAAAATACACAAAAGTTTCATAATTTAGTTGTGAATAGAAATATGTAAAAACATTTACCAATTTCAAAGTAGTTTTTATGAAATAGATTTTTTTATGTCCGTACAAACGGCACTAAAATTTAGCCTATTTTGAAACATCAATCAAAAATGTATCCTTTACCCAAAAATGAAATTTTATATACCAAATTGTAGAGAATAAATCATAGAATAGAACTGTAAACTTGAACATTTTATATAACTTACCATTTTGTAATCAGAAATTACGAAACGAAATTTCGTTATGTACCTATGTTATGAACTCACACCTACAAACATAGCCTACACTGTTACTAAATTTAGCTTGTCTAAAACTAATTTCACTAAACAAACACAATAACAAACACTACACTTATTTATTTATATATAAAACACAATTTCATAAACGTTATTCACTATAAATCAGCAAAATAACATTCAATTCAGATCAAACTAACTAACCTAAAACGTGTCTTCAGATACAATAACGGCGCCAACGGCGGTTGATTTTCAACTGTAAAAACAACGCTTGGTTTGAGAGGGGGTTTGCTAAATACTCAGTGGAACAAAATGTATACAAGACATACCAATGGAATCAGTGAACCTTTATCTTCAATACCTTGTAAAAAGAATTTTACAAACACTTCATCTGTGAGAAACATATCGACTTCCAAAGAAGCTTGTTCATTGGTTGAAACCTTTGCCCAATAGCCAAGGTTTATGCGGTTGGACACAAAACCTAAACCTTAAACGTGATCTAAGATTTGAAAGCAGTGGTAGAAAGATCGAAATGCAAGCTTTCTATTGGTGTAAATATCATTGTCCTAAAGTCGGTGTGTATAACTGTTATAGATCTTGAAAGTTGACGAAATTCTACCGTTCGTCGCCGCTCGGGCCAGCTGTTTTAGAGTTCTGCAATTATTCCATCGATCATTAGACGTGTTAATATTCATTTTAGAAACATATGGTAAATACAAAGATTAAAGTTTGAAAAGTTTCCTTTCCAACGGTATAAAGTTTATTAAGATTGGATGACAATTAGTGGGTCAAATATTAGAATGTATCGCGCACTGTTAAAAATGCAAAAGTACTACAAGTTCTTGTAGTTTGGCAGAGGGAGGGTTAAATAATAATTTAATTTACTTTTTGTTAATGTGGAAATAAATGAATATTATTATTTTAAATTGAACTTGTTACCCAATATACATAATTTTAACTCAAAATCGTAATGTTTAGTTGATGTGTAGTGAAAAATCAGCTTAGAAACTAATATAACCAAAGTAGAAACATCGAGCATTTTGTTTAGAATTGACTCAACACTAACGAATATCGTTGTCCGAGGATTTTATTTCGAATTCATACTCGCACATTACCTCCTCCTTGTTCCTAGTTACGAGAATTTCGTCCGAATATTTTAATACGAAACCGAGGATTTTAATACTTTGAATGCTCCGAGGATTTTGATACTCGGAATCACCGAGTATTTTAATTCGAACACACAACCACTACACCAGACACACTGCTAGTCTGTAGTCTGAGGCTCCTATATTACAAGGCCATAAATAGCCCTGTAACAAGTTAACAGTTACAATATACGATAAATTATAATTAAACACATATTACAGGGCTGTAAAAGGGCCCTGCAACGAGTTATGAAAGATAATTTTAACAAAAAATAATTTAATTATACAACACAAAATATTAAAAAGTTATTTCCCCATCTGAAACATGCTTTTTTTTGTCATATAAAAAAATCGTGAACAATATTAATTTTTGAGACAATTAAAAACCTCGAGTTGTGAAAAAAAAAAAAAAAAATCATATTGATATCTTGTACCGTATAGTTTCTGAGGAAAAGGTACATAAACTTCAACAATTTAACATTGGCGGGATAGGGCCAATCCAAACCCCATTTAATGCAGGACCGGGCGTAAATAGGTTAATTTAATTATGTTCAAAGGAATACCAACTGTATAGATGAATCGTTCTTGTTAAATTAATTAATAATTATAGAAACAAATTGTATTTCACATACAGTATTTTTAAAATAAAGGTACCGGTACTTTTAAGTCATTTACATGAGTTGGCTAGGCAACACTGTTCTCAGAGAAGAAATTTTACTCTCCGTTTTGGCACTACTGATTTCGGGAAGTTACACGACAGTAGAAAGTACAAAAGTTGTTAAGTAGTGTAGTTAGTTGTTATAAATAAAATTGATTTATTTTTGTTTTATTTGTGTGGTTTTCTTTTGTATAAGTTTTTTAAACAAACAAGTAAATTATAGCAGCTAGTTTATATAAACTTCTGACGTCAAAGGTACGTAATTGATAAATAAAATACAATACCATAAAACAATTTTCGCCTCTTTATGTTATAAATAGATATCAAATGTATTTATAACTTCATGCATTTTGCATTAGCACTATACCAATGCTGGGGTGAAGAATTGGTTTAGTCTTGTTTTGGTTTTTTGCACACATTATGGATTTTAATATAAAACATGCTCTGAAGATGTTAGGCCTACACAATTAATTAACATGCTTCATTGTTCTCACCAATTGAGATTATTAATTGCATCTATTATCAGCCTTGTTTAACAACAGACAAAAGATAATTAAAATGAACATAAACATAGTTTTTGATGAAGGGGCCAAACTCCGAGTTTACTCCTGTATAAAGCAGAATTTAATTTTGCCCTAAAAACTTCTGTCAATGAAATGGATATAGTGCTTCATCACATAATTTGGTCAAGTGAGCAAAGTTAGTGTCAACTTAAAAAAATATTGATAATTACTTCACTACATACCTTATTTTGAAGTAATAATTTAATGTGGAATGTATGGTACCGGTAATTATATATATAGAGTAGCTGGTACAGCTAATTTTGGTTATTAAAAAAAAATCCTTTACTACATACCTTTACAACTTAAAAATAAATTATTTTTTAATATGGAAATCGCTTATCCACCGAAAAATCACAATTTAGAAACTTTAAAATCCAAGTAGGTTATGTAGATATAGGAATGGGAATCGCATATGGTTTCATGCTTGTACATTAAATCATTATTATCTCAAATACATTTTACAAATAACAGATTTGGCCAGGTGGCTATATATATAACAACCAGTTTGGCTAGGTGTGTATAGGCCTATTTAACAAATTGGTTAAATCTGTCATCGGTTTGGTAAGGTCAATAATTTTGCTTACCTACCTTAATATGTAAGGCAATATAATTTAATCGCAGCCGCTACGAAGAAATGTTGGAGGAATGACAGCATTTCACATTACCTGTATCAACAGATATAAATATTGCAATTTCTTTACTAATTTATAAGATGCGATTTTGAATTTTTTATGAAAAAGTGAATTCTGCATTGAAAAAATAATTTATTCATAAAAAAAATAAGATATGTAAGTAAGGAATGTAAAAAAGTAATTAGCTCACCAGTTACCGTACTTAATACACTTTTTCACTAAAAAAATTACAAATTGAAAACTACAAAATAGATGTATACGTAGGTTATATATACATAACACCGGGAATTCATAACTTGAAAAATGATGACTTGATATCAAGATATTTGCGTATCACATGATACAAACGTATTACATGTCTTATGAGATGTTAATATTAAAACATAATTTTCCATACAATGTTGTTTCTTTCATTTAAGCATATACCGGTTTAAAATGGACTTTAAAACAATCATCACAAATGTTTGGCTAGATGGTTTTACATATAGGTAATATATAATATAGTCACCAAGCCAAACATTTGTGACTATGTTTAGATGTAGTAAACCTACCTCCGAATTATACCATTGCAATGTGTACATAGGCCTATTATAACCTACCCATACTTGTATTTTGTAGTTTTCAATTAGTAATTTTTCAGTGAAAAAGTGTATTCCGTATTAATTATTATACTATTATTTCAAAATAAGATATGTAGTAAACGAATTATCCAAATTTTTTTATTTGACATTAATTTCTTACTTGATAAACCTTCTCTTTACTAATTTTATCCTGTGTTTAAAAAATGGGTAAATATCAGTTGTACCTCGTCCTGAGATTTTTCTATAAAAAATTATGAAAACGTAAAATATTTAAGTTGTAACCAAAAGATCAGATCAAATTATTTCTGTTCTATGGAAAAAATATGTTTTAATAAACGACTCATACTTGTTTACGGATGTCCAGGGTCGTTGACTCCGATAGTCTGACATCCATAATACGTCGCCTCTGCCAGAGTCTAAAAGTGTCTATTTTTTAAGAAATCCTCCAATCTGTGTGGATTTCTCAGAACTGACAGGAGGGTTCGTCTTGAGGAGCTTGGTGTGGGGCATCTCAACAGGATGAACTTAGGTTGAACCAATGTAGATAAGCTTGAGTTACGATGTGTTCCATCAGGGCTATTGCCGTAACTGTGGCGATGGATCTAGTCACACGATGATACATTTCTTAGTCATTTGGTTCTTTTTCTATGGTGAATAGGCTTCTTTCTTTTGTTTCTTCTGCCTAGCCATGGATCCATTTATCTCGTATAACCAAATTTGCAACACTTCTACATTTCTATAGAGAATGCTGTGGGAAGAGAGAGGGGCCCATCTATTTCACAGTGGGAAGAGACCCATCTGAACTGCACTTTTTTACCGTCCCTACTAAGATCTTTTAGCAGAGTTACTATTTCTTTTTTTCTAAATCAGTTTTATAATGTCATCTGGTTCTTTTTCAGGGCATGCAGGGAGCTCTACGAGTCTATAACTATACAGAATCTTCTCTCCTGTAGGTGCAGACAGTTTTCTAAGGCTGCGTTTATTGTCAAAAGCTCTGCGTCCATGCTGGAGGTTGTATTTGCTGAGATATAATATTTCTTTGGTGAAGTGGTTGAGTAGTCTTCTCCCGAACGATTGTGTTTCAGATCTACCAATCCATATCTATATATCTGTACAGAATTTGAGGGTTGATTATATATCACTTCCAGTGACTCCTGGCAGAGTTCTTTATGAGGATCCTGCTTTGTTGGGAGGCAAATCCAGTTGTATTTTGAAAACGACCTTCTTCCATGGTGGCTCATATCCGCAGACTGATATTTCTTCTGGAACCTGAGGAGGCATGATAGCCGAAAGCAAACAAACTTTATTGGTGTACAACTGTGGTGTTATTATATCTTATAGTGAATGCAGTGGGTGGTTCACGGGGAGTGATAGGATTCCAGGTCTGTTTCTCAAGGATCAATTCAATGGGTTCTATTGCTAGTTCTATTTCCATGGCTGAAATGGGGGTAGTTTTTGAGCAACTTAGAATAATCCCTAAGGCTTCTGATTGGGATTAATTTTTGTAATTTAAATATGTGTGTTTTTGCAGCCACTCCCTAAAGCTCACCGCAGTAAGTAAGTTCACAAACTACTCATAAAATATGTAATGTGCATGCATCATATGGTAAGTGAATCTTGATATTAGGTGATATTTGGCCGTCAGTGATTAAAACGTAATCAAAGCCTATATATTAACACAGTAGGTACCTTTATTTCTTTTTCATTTTTAAATACAGTTTATTTGAAGGTTCACAGTTAAGTAAACACTTTCTTATAAACTAAGCTATTAAAGTTAAAGATTTAGAAGTATATAACCTATGCATACGTGAATTTGTTTTCAGTGAGAAGTGAATTCCGCATTAAAATATTATACAATTTCAAAATAAGGTAGGTAGGCTATGAAGTCAATGAATTGAACAGATTTTGTAGTTGGTTGAAATTCAACAATCACAGTTGGTTATCAGTAAGTAGCATTATTATTTATTGTTGTAGCCTGTATGATATTGAATGTTATAATTCTAAATTTTTTTTTTAATGTCTTAATTTTTCATGTTTTCTTTGATAGCCTAACTTATTTATTTCCTCTTAACTAATAATATATTAATTAGCATATAAATTGACTTTCTCTTCTAAAATAATAATATATCTAGTTGTCAGAATAGTAAAAATTCAACATATTGATCATGAGACTAAATAAGGAAAACTGTTATTTTGTAACGGAATTAATTTTCTCATCATACAAATTGAAAATGAAAAATACAAAATTCATGTTTAGGGCCTACAAAGCTTATGTAGGTATCACAATAGGAAATCGGAAATTCAATAGGTGATCGTATTTCCGCTGAGTTCACGCAACCGAGTTTGTTTGCCGTGACTGTACATCTGATGCCTAACTGAAGAGCTGCATGCCTGCATGGTGAGTCATTGTCACCTAGGTGATTGACACGCTTTGCCGGTTGAAACACTATGCGCAACTTTGCGGTACGTAAACGTTATTTGAAGCTGACGCAACAGAAACTTGCAAGCTTATTCTCCAAAAAGTAGACATACCTGTACAGTCCACAGATGTGTTTGTTGTTTTATTGGGATGAGTAAATATTTTAAAAGTGTTTTACTCCGTAATAATGGAAGTTATTGTAAGTACAGTATGTATATTTTCATTTTTTTGTGTTTTCTGCTTTTTCTCCGGCTAACACAGATTTTCGTTATGTCGGATCGGCCGCGGTCCCAACTGGTCCGACTTAATGAGTTTCTACTGTATTATATTGAGTCATGTGCCCAAAGCCATTTCTCATGCATGCGTCATACCATATGCGATTTTTGTCCTAGATACAGAGCTTGATATGTTAGTTTTAAAGTCGAGTTTCTACTTGTACGGTATATTTCTTATTTTAGACTTCAATGATGGATTTTGGTACTTTGAAAAAGGGTCTTCCGACATCAAATATAATCTATTAGTTTCAAAATAAGTTAGGTAGAAAACTATTTCTCAATGATTTTCTTCACTAAAATTCTGGGCAAGGTACAGTACATAATTACCATAGATTTAACTTTACCTAACCTATCTTTGACTAAAAAAAAGTTAGGTAAGGTTAAATTATATGTTTTTTAATTCATATATAACAAGCATCCCATAACATCATCCAATTTCACTCCAATGTAAAATTATTGCTAAAAATTCAGTTATCTTGACTTTACATAACCTATTTAGGCCTATATGTGAATTTGGTACTATTCATTTTCAGTTTTACAGTGAAAAAGTTAATTCTGCTAAAAAATACAATTTTTATTTTTAAAGGTTAGGTTTCTACTACATGAATTTGGCAATTTTTTTTGTATTTAATCGTATGATTTGTTAAAAAAAATAACTTGTGGAAGAAGAATAGGAATACAGTAGAAGTAGACTCTCGATTGTTTGACGCTCGATACAACACGGGCTGAGAAAACGTATCAAAACGGTAGCGATCAATATTTTTTACGACATGTCCGCCGGTAAGTGACCGGGACCAGTTCTATTGTATTTGCGGGACATCTGCAACGCCTGAAATATTTGTAACACATCCTTCCCCACCTCCTCCAACCCCTCGCCTACCTGTAAGTGGGTCACGTCAGTTTGCTTGAGTTGCTACCGGTGATTAGACATGCATTTATTCAGTGAACAAGTTTAGTTTTGATTCTTTCAAAAGTTGTCATTTTCAGTCCAACTGTGCTGAGTTTGTGCGTTTTCGAAGATGTCAGACAAAAGGTGTTATGTTACTATGGGGATGAAATTAGACACGCTAAAAATTATTGACAAAGGAGAAAGTGTGAACAAAGTGGCGAGTGACTTGAATGTTGGTCGGTCGACAGTGATTGGGTGGAAGAAAACAAGGACTGAAATTCAGTCGTGGTGTTCGAAGAGACTTTGTTCGGAATCTTTAGTGGAGAGAAAAAGTATGAAAACTTCAGAATATGAAAAGGTTAGTGAAGCACTTTATCAGTGGTTCAAAATACAATGAGATAAAAGAACGCTAATCACAAGACCAATTCTTCAGGAAAAAGCCTTGCAGTTTTATAATGAATTCAAAGGAAAGGGAGAACCTGATTTTACTGCAAGCAGCGGGTGGTTAGAAAGATGGAAACAAAGGTATGGTGTTAAACAACTTAGCATTTGTGGGGAAAAGTTGTCTGCAAGTACTGACAGCGAAAATGAATTCAAACTTAAATTTCAAGCATAATTGAAAAAGAGGGTCTCAGTGGGGATCAAATATATAATTGCACGAAACCAGCCTAAATTATCGAATGCTGCCAACTAAAAGCCTTGCGCTAAAAACCGAAAAGGCTGTCGCAGGTTACAAAAAAAAGTAAAGAGAGAGTCACTGTTTCGGCTTGCATGCAGGGCCGGATTTAGCATTTTGGCGCCTCTAGCCCCAATAATGTTTTCCGCCTCCTGGTCTGGTTAAAGTTACTTCCCCAAAAATCTTTATTAAAAAAATATATCAGGCTTAAACACCATTCCACGATGCAATTTTACTATTGCAAGTTTTTTGAGTAATTTAGCCTACTTGGTTCTTGGCTTAACAAAATGCCGTCTTAAAACACTTTTAGTAATTTTATGTATTAAATGGTGAGCTCATGTTTGTGGGACTGAAACAAAACGATCCAACCCGCAGAGCATTCCCGCAACAAAGCATGGCCATTGCTATGTTAATAACTTAGGTTTTGTTCAATTTAGTCATTTGGGCAAATAAATAAAAAAACTGTAATACATTATAAAATAGGTTTAATCTCAGAAACACAGCTTACATGAAGTATTTTGATAACCTAACACAAAAACTGTGATATAAAGTAAAACTAGATATTTTGTATGTTTTCAGGCAATAGACGTACAGTAGAATGGACGATAGTTGGGGAGGGGTCAATGACCGTGACACTGCTTGTTTAACCTTACCAACAATTATTTGTTCCAATGAACTTCAAAATCAGAATGATTTTTTTGTAATCAATTAAAAAAATATGTTAAGTTATGGCTATTTATTTTTATTTCTAGATATCTTTTGAATGTATTTTTTTCTCTCGGCCGTGCGCCCCCTGGGAGCTTGCGCCCATAGGCCCGGGTCTATTGGGAAATCCGGCCCTGCTTGCATGGACATTCTTTACCTTAAAAGATTACGTGATGAAGCTACACGGCAAAGAAATGATTTTTATTGGTTATAACTATGTAAGTTAACAAATTAAATGTGCAATAAGTTAACATTTTACTGGTACAATTTTTTATCTATTTGGTATTTAATAAATTTGAGTGATTTCTATATACAACATGCGTTTTTACTACTCCTATTTACTTAAAATTCCATATACTCCCTACAGTTTGACATTTCTATACTTCGACACCCCTAAAGTCCACAAAGTGTTGAACTATCGAGAGTCATAACAATAACTTTTGGTAAATCAGTAGTTTTGGTTTTTTACTATGTCATGATCTGGATGATTTCATAAATAATTAATAAGGTGTTGAATATACAATACTGAAAATATAGTTCGTCACAGTAATAGTATGGATAGGAGTCATGAAATCGATGTGCAATAGGCTGACTTGTACATACGCGTGTGTAAACATGTGTAATTCTATATAGGTACCCACTAAGTTTTATTATCTCTTCTTATTGTTGTTTTAATTTCTTTTGATAGTGTAAATTTTTTGTTTTAAAATATATTATTATTATTTTGGTTATCTTTTTTATTTTTATATATTGGATTGCCAAGTCAGTAGCTATTTTTTTTTCACCTCTATTTTTCTTTTCTTAAATATAAAAATGATGGTAAATCCTAATTTGGATCAATGATCCTAAGGATTAGACCTACCTAATTGTCGATTAAATTTATGAAAACTGTATAAAATAAGAAATCTTGTGTTAATGTAAACATGTTTTAAATTATATATTTTGTTTTTATTTTGTCAAATGAAAAATAATTACTTTATTATTATTATTATTATTTACAAATAATAGGCTAATATAGTATAATAGTACAGATAAAGCAAAGGTAGTGAGTGATCAGGTGTATATGAAACCTAACGTGTATTCTACATACCGTAGTTCATGTAGTCTAATAAACTATATAAGGTATTAATGAAAGTAGAACCTAAGAAATAAAGACATAACATCTTTGCAAAACATGATTATTTTAGAAATGTTGAATAAGTTTGAATTTTAATAGTTAAAAACCAAACTTGTTATTAACTTTGGGGAATTCATACTAATTTAAAAATGTGACTATTCACACACAGAGGTTATCTCCAGGTTATGAAAATAAAACAAATATTTTGTTAAAGAACACTTTATTTTATTGCCTATAAAATAGTCAAACAATTAATTTGTTTAACATTTTTAGGTGTAAAAATTTTAAGTTTGACAAATAATTAAAAATATTTTCTAAAAACCTTAAAATGTATGATAAGTATGTACAAATAAGGTAATAAAAAAAAAAAACTTTAAAACTGCCACTTTAAAACCATGAAATATTTATAATTTATGGAAACGTGTAAAAATGAAACACTTTATTACCAGGTCTACTTATATATTTCTCTTATGTCCATGTAGCTTCGTTCCTCTCAGTTGTGTCCATGGCCTCTTCATAGGCAAGCACAATTCACAATCGAGGCAGAACAGAACTGTATGTAAAGTATTTGCGGTGAAGGCGAGAGTGTTTTGGAGAGTTCGTTTCTCCGCCAATCACAAGAGTAGGATCTTCCTGAAGTTGTGTTGTCTGGCAGCACAGATTATTGTTGTTGAGAGGCTTCAATTCCTAGGACTTTGACGAATTCTTCTTTTGAACTATGCTTTTGATAGTGCTTCTAATCTTGAGTCTTAAAAACATTTTGTCCTTGCACTCTTCCTAGAGTTGAAACAACTCGAATTTGATTCAAATGAAAGATTAAAGCAGAGCAAGTAATCAAGGAATGCCTTTCAAATGAGGAGTGACATGCACGAGATCTAGCGGAGCTACAACCCATTCTAATTTGCACATATTAAGGCTAAACATCCCAGGATTAGGTACAAATTCTGCCACCACGGCGCAGCACCAAAGTGGAGTCATTTTGTATTAATGTTTATTGGTGGAATTTTTGTCCGATTTTTATTTGAAAACTGATTTGTAAACAGAATAATATTACAATTTACGCTACGTAAGCCTAATTTTAATTAAGTTATTGGTTAAAAAATAATAATAAGATCTTCATGTTAAAAAAAGAAATATGCAAATCGCAGGTAGTCATTTTGTAGACAATAATTTTTAATTAATTTTACACTTTTTATATTTAAAATCGCCCGAGTGGTTCAATCGGTATCATGTTTTATACATTTAAAATAATTCCTCTTAGGGTTATGAGGGCGCGGGAGACACGAAACACTTGCAGGGCCGAGGTGACTCACTGTGGCACCCCCCCACCACGTCGCTCGTCTTACAATCTTTGTGCTGGATGACTACTTTCCCGCCCTTCCACTCATGTGCTCTCGGTTATTAGTTACCGTGATTCTTCTTAGGGATTTGTTTCGTCGTCTGTTTATAATTTTTATTGGGAACGTTATTTTGTTAAACTTTTATGTTCTCCATGGATTGCCGAGGAACAACCAAATCTAAAAAACAGATTCCTCTTGAGGGATTCAATGGCGAAATATCAAGGGCCAAATAGCCTAAACGACGGAACATAGATCCTTGTAAAAATGTTTCGTATATTTTTTGCACTGTACATTTTGTGACTGTTATGTAGCTGCATTAAGTAAATTAAGGTCTTTTGCACTGTTTATTGTTTATTTATTTATCGTTTTAATTGAAAGTATTATCGTTCTAATTATGGTTAGCAGCTTAAGCTGCTAATGCTAATATTGATTATCAGCTAAAATTAGCAACTGCTAACTGTCGTATGCAATGATAAATAAGCAGTAGTGAGTAGGTTGCAAAACTAAATAGAAAGTCATTTGATCTGTTATCATCTATAGCTAGATTCGTGGAATCTATCAAGTATCAATTCGTGGAAGTGTTCGCACAATAACAGTATCTGTCTGGACTTTGTTAGTCTTTTGTATAAGTCAGGTCAAATATAAATATACAAATATTATATAGTTTAATTTGTGTTCAAAAATTTTATTAAAGTATTGTTTAGTTTACTTGTGTTTAATCTCTCTCTGTCTCTCTCTCTCTCTCTCCCTCTCCCTCTCCCTCTCCCCCTCTCCCGGTATATATATATATATATATATCTTTCTATCATTTCGTTTGTACTTTTTTGTAGCAAATAAGTTTTTTCGTTTGTTATAGTTTTGGTTAAAAATATATTCTGTTTTTTAAAAAGAATTTTGTGTATTAGCTTAAATTCAACCATTTTCAATTTTTTATTAGTCCTTTAGACAAATTTCTTTTGTATAAGACAGATAAATTATAAATATACAAGTCAAAGCAGTTAAACAAATAAACAGCAACAACAAATTAAAATCATTCTTGTTAAATGTATAATCAATCCACAAAATAAGCTCTATTTAAACCTAAATTTACATATCTCAATTTACAACCCACAACCTAAATCTATGCCTTAGTTGTTGAAAAATACAATTGTGTAGCCAATGTCAACAACATACAAAATTAAATTACAATACTCAAACATTCCACAAAGCCAAGTGTCTGTTAAATTTGTTTCCATTCATCATTGTATTTAACTTCTAAATCCGTATTCCTGCTTTTTTTAAATGTTATCAGAATCAGCTGTCAAAACAGTTGAAAATACTAAAATCAGTTAGTATAAGTTCTGCTAATTGTTAAGCAGCTATTTCTAGTTGTTAGGAGTGCTCTGCAACTGCTAACGTTCGTTAGCTGCTTGGAATTAGCAGCTACTTTGCTAATTAGCACCACATCACTACAGGAGGGGCCGCGCGTCAGAGCGGCTGGGCAGTAAGGCGGTGCGCCACGCGGAAGGGGGGCGCGAGGCGTGAGAGAAATAATGATAGTATATTTAAAACACGATTCCGATAGGACCATTTGACGGATTTCATATCTGAAAACGGCAAAATTCATTTAAAATTATTATTTAAAAAATGACTACCTGCGATTAAAAATAATGATAATAATAATAATATTTTTGCTCAACAACTTTTTTATAAAAAAATCTAAAAAAGTTTCACCTTCGTAGCGTAAATATTTTACTGTATTGATATTATTTACAAAATAACTTACAAAACAAAAATCGGACAATAATTACGCAAATTATCAGTAATGCAATTTTGCCGCAGAGGTGCTGCTATCTACCGGGCCAGAAACACAACTTTTTCAGGGATGTTTAGCCTTAAACTTTTACCTAAGCAGGCCGCTTAGGAAATCCGAATGGAAAATTAAAAATTAAAATTATTTCCCGACATTTAAAGACCTTAAATTTTCAAATACAACTTGGAAAGCCCTAAATAGACAATCACAGGTGGATGCCATAGATTGTGACAATTATATGAAAACATGATTTATCGAAAGAAACTAATATCACCAATAGATGAAATGGCATCTGATACATTAAAAAAAGTTGTTTGTAAAAACACGTAGTAATTATGAGTAATTCAGTATAAATAAAAATCAAACCAAGTCCCAGATAAAAAAAATGGACGACATATTTCAGTTTTCTAAAGATCGTGTTAAGAGACACGCTCACTTTAATAACTCGCGCTTCGATTGGAGGACGAAATTCAAATACAGTAACTGTGACATAGGATTTTCAATACAACTTTATACTACTTAAAACATGTAAATTAGATAGTAATATTTCAATGTACTAAAGGAGTTATTTGTTTGTTTATGAGTAGAATTTAATTTATTTAATGTTCGAGAGATATATTATTCAAAATTAAATGGTTAGAAAACCTAAAAAAGTAACTAATAATTAATTATTCTAAATATTACACTATGGTATACAAAAAACATGCACACAAAAAACCATGTGATTCAGAAGGCGGGCAATTCAAAGCTTGGGAACGTTATTGCTTCAAGAATTATTATTGTTGGCATCATCAGGGACAAAAATATGCTCTCCTGTATAAGAAGAATTGATTTTAAATCTAGCCAACTAGTCATCTCATCCAGTATCCCAGATTAAGACCAGAAGAATATTTAAACAGTGCGGTTTAGTTACATAGTTAATTATATTCTACCTTCTGCGAAAGATGAAAGAAAACTATGAATGAAAATTTGAAAACTTATTGGTGTGATCAATCCATTTTCATATTCTATTCTATTTGTAGTTCAGAAAGACGATTACAAAGTTTGAATCAGGAAGTCTTTCTATATCATAAGAGGAGTTAGTCTTGGTAAATATAGAATTCAAATCCGATATCGACAATTAAATTCGAATTTTAAACTCCTGTGATTATAGACATTTTCACTTATACACTACTACACTTGTTCCTTTTCATACTACAATTTAATTTACCTCAGACATTTGGGACTTTGTCAATAATTTATGAATAATTTTGAATGTGTTTCTATAGAAAATTGGAAAAAGCCGGCACTAACCCGAAATAAGTTAAAAGTTTCTTATGTCTATAGTAAAGAATGAACTTCAATAATGATCATAGTAATGATATATATATATATATATATATATATATATATATATATATATATATAGTCTGAATAATTAATTTTATGAAATATGAACAATTATTTATAGTAATGAATGAACTTTAATAATGATCGTAGTAATGATATATATAGTCTGAATAATTAATTTTATGAAATATGAACAATTAATGTGCATAATTGAACTCAATTAATAATGAACTGTTGATTAAAATATCTTGTAAACAATTTTCTAGATTATATATATATTTCACAATAATTGTAATATCAATAATAAACCCAAAGTTATTTTATATTTTCTTCATGCAATTGGTTTTTTATTTATTTAGATTAGATTCAATTTTTGTCTTTCATTGCAATTTTATTTACATTTCAAAATGAACGCCCAACTGTTGGAGCAAATAATTAACCTGTAAAGTTATATTTCAAAATAGTTTTTCGACATAAGTCTAATCATTAACTCTAATAATAAAACAATTCAGAGTTTTCAAGAAGTGTCTTCGGGTCATATCTTACTTATTTACATTTTTTTAGAAATAGAACAATACCAGATATCAACTGTGATGCTTCACCCACTTCCTGTGATTGGTTCAGTCAGACACTTAACTACACCCCTCACTGAGATTTGTTAACAGCAAATGGGTCTATTAGGTTGATTGCCTGCATACATTTCCAATATACTGATGTAAAAGGTTCTCGTACATGCCATTGAAAAACTGAAGATGGTGGAAGCTATAGGTACGCAAGAGGGGAAGTTACTTGCTTTATAAAAGACAACTCCTTTATGGGACAAAGCAGTATATAGATAGCTTTAGAAAATGGAGTTCATCTGGAACGTATCAGCAACAGTATCTTAACTTTTGCTAGAAGAGATAGAAAGATTAACTAACACTTTAAATTACATTTAAATAACTGATATGTAATGATATGTTAATCGGCTGGTACAGTTATAATCCCTGACTGTTTAAAATCGTTCGATCTTAACTCCCAAACTTAACTAATTAGTATGTTTGATATTTTAAAAAAAATAGATAACATTAAAAAAACATGTTATTTATCAATAGATATTTAAAAAAAAAGAAAAGTTACACTTTCAATAAGGCTTTCATAAATAACTTAAATGATATATTAATTTCTTTTTTTTTTCTTTTTTTCTTTTTTTTTTTTTAATAATGGAGTAAATTAAATTACACTTTTAAGAATCTTTTCAAAAAATATAAAATAAAATAATATTTATTTCATTGAAGTTGTTATGGTTATTAATTACACAGTATACGAAGTAAAGGGTAAGTTTGGTAGTTGTAAAAAAATTCAACCTGTTTTTTGACTGATTTTCATGTTTCATGACCTCTGGAAATCGAAAAAGTCATTTCTGACATGCTGTCCGCCCATTGTGGTTGTCATCTGTATATAAGCACGATGGTGGCCACAAAAAATAATGCAAAAACATGAAATTTGGTATAGGGGACTATAGTGTGCTCTCATATAGAACCAAATTGTAATTCAGGAAATTCAAATTGAAATTTTCTGAATGGTAGTTATTTTAAACAGTTTTTGTTCATATTTTGTATCTTATTCAACTTATAAAACAATAAATTAGATTAAAAAATTTGCTGAATGCAATTCTACATGTAATTGTATTAACCAGACCATCTCTAGGATGGGAAATGGCGAAATTATTGTAAAAGATATAATTTCGAACCCTGACCTCCCATGAAAATGTGATATTCTTATGGTTACAAATCTAGTAAGGCCTAATCACTATCATGAAGGCTCCTTCATGTGTGTACATTGTTGAGGCCCATTAGCATTGAGAAACTGACATTAGAGAAGCAATTGAAGACTTTTCATATATTCACATCAACGAGCCCCACTTGTGTCTAGCAGGTGTCAAGAGAGTAAGGATATACACAGTTACAAAGTACAGAAAACTTGTCACAACGGTTTTAAACAAACTTACTCACATTACCCTTTGATCTACCAATATCAGCCATGATGATTCCCAAGAACTTGTTTTAGTTATGCAATAAAAATCGCTTATATTATATTGTTTGGAATAATATATCATATATTGGTTGGAATAGATTCCCACCGCATGTTATGGACTTTCTTTAAATAAATACATATGAAGAAAAATTAGATACTGATATAAATTTGTTCAGTCATCATCGAAAAAAATATTGGTTTGTAATGGAATTGGTGATGGTATTTCAAGGTCATACTATGATCCAAAACCTTCATAAAACAGATATATCATATTTAAGAAATTGTATGCAATCTTAAGTGTCAAAATGAGATGTTTTTAATATGAATTGAATTGTATATTCTTCTTTAGAAATATTATTGAAGTATTTTAATTGTTTTAAATAAGATAGAACAATCCCTATAAGAAAACAGAATTTTCTAAAAATTAACTCAATAATTTCGATTTAACCCCTGGCCAAAATACAATTATCATACTTTATAAGTACATAGTCTAGAGAGCCAAACAATGAAATCATATTTAATATAACACTCTCCTATGATCGCTGTTGTACAAAAAATATTCATCGTATCACAATGATTACCAAAAATGATATTCGCAATGATGACCAATCGACAAGGGGAATATAGGTTTTTAATATTTATTTGTCCACATCGTTGGTTACTGTTTATTTTCATTCAACAAAGAAACGTTTTACTATCGTTACATGAGTTCAGATGATATGGTTCACGGCTGACTCTCAGGGGATCACTGTAGTATGTACAGACTTGGTAATCCCAAGGGGCCTAGCTGGATCTACACATTTTCATATAGTATTGGGTTCGAGCCCTCCATACGGTTCATAGCCCCATACGCTATTGGGTTCGAGCCCTTTCATATTTTCTAACGGGTCTCTCTTGACCAACTCATGTTGTTTTCCCACCCTGATGTTATTAAAATATTTGAGGGCTAGAAGTCTTCGTTTTTTTATAAAAGGATGATGACAAAGGTTTTTCACCTATAAACAACAATTAAATATAATGGTTTTTTTTTTTACGACTGAGTGTGCATTGAATTTGACTCTTTTATACTGCAATTCCATTTACATTGTGTTTTAGTGCAATTAATCCACCGAATATGTCTGAATTCAAGTAATCATCGTGAGTTACTTGAAAAAAATAATTGAGGTGACAGTGAGCTATCAGACATGGTCATGGATAGGCCCTAAGCGTAACATGTTGGACAATGAAACTTTTTTTTTTACTTGAAGTCTTCTATTCTGGGATACCATTTTGTTTTCCAAAAACAACTTTTATAAACTGTGTATTTTTGGATTCATGATAAACTAATGTTTATTTAGTATAAAACAGTTATTATTTTTTTTTATGTAAATAAATTCATGATATATGCTTTAAAACCTGGAATTTGTTTTTGTTTAAATACATTTTCGTTTCCTCTTTACAAATTTTTTAAATAATTACAAAATAATAATACAATCATGTAGAAATATTTCTCAAAGAAACAAAGGAAAAGAATAAACAGAACCACATAAAAAATAAAGTAATTTCACAACAGCTGGTTACCCAAATAGGTTTTCTTTACTTGCAGATCAAAATGAGTTGTTGCCTCAAATGCCTTCTAAAAGTACTTCTTCTATCACAAACACATATACTATCCTGAATAAGTGTAACTATCTTCCAAAAGTCCCCCCAAAAAGGAAAAATAACTTAGTAACAATCAGAAAGGACTGAGGCGAAAAAAACTGCCAGTACTAGTCTCTTGCATTCTATGAAGAAAATTATAATTTTGGGAGATAGCAATAGCCGCAACTTGTCAAATTTACCCTCTGAAAAGTTAGGTCAAAGCTTTGAGGTAACGGGCTTTGTACAACCTGGAGGAACATTAAAAAAATAGTTGAGTCGGCAAACTTGGTCGCTAAAAATCTAACTCTGAATGATCATTTAATAATTTTTGTTGGAGCGAACGACATTGCTCTAGGGCATAAATTTTGTAACACTCTGAAGGAATCTCTTGAGGAACAACTTCCCAGTTCTATTCAAACAAATTTAATTGTAAATACTATCCCAAGATCTGAAAAAAATTGTGTGTTAAGGAAGCGACGTGTTGACATTGCAAATGACTTTGTTAATACTTCAATAAATTAGTGCTATAATGAAAATGCAGCAAACATATCCATATATTTCTTAAATGAGGGATTACCGGAGTACCACTATGCAAAGAGTGATCATGTTAATTTAAAAGGTAAACACAGGATAGTAAGTAGACTTGCTGAATTGGTGTTGAATTCAAAAAGTGTAAGCAAATACGCCAGAACACTGACTGTATTAGAGAAATGGCTAATAGTCAAGCCTAAAGTGACAATGGCTCTAGAACCACACATATCCTTGGGCCAGTTCAAACAAGGTAAAAAGAAAACTACAGTCCTAGTACAGTGGTTACAGACTGGAAAAATTTCAAAAGTTGCCAGTGGCTGTAAAGATGGTTCTTTTTTAGGGATAAATTGACAGAGACTAGGCAGACTAACTTGATTGCTGTAGATTGTACAAGTGAAAATGGTGTAGAGATTTTTCTACATTATAATGTTCAAGGTGTAAATTTGGATAAAATTGCTGAGATATTGTTGTTTTTAGACAGTAGTAAGCAAAATATTAAAGTTATCTCGTTTTGCGAACATTGGTTAACTGTGAGTTCTATAGAGTTAGTGAAGTGTGTAAGAGGTTTCAATGTTGCTGTCATTTTATAAAGATTAAGAAAGTTGAAAGCTACAATTTCTTTATACACACTTTATGTACAGGCTATGGTAAGCTGATTTAATATTGTTAAAATCTTTGGTTAAATCACTTTTAATTGAATCTAAGAATGCTTTACTTATCTATATAGAGAATCACTTTGATTTAATGTGATTTAAATTGATTTATCTCGTTTAGAAAAATTTAACTAAAATCTTAGGTTAATTTATAGTAAGAAATAAACACCAAAATATGTTTTACACAATAACCATAAAAGAAAGAAAACTTTAATGACATAAATAATTAATTATGGTTCACAAATAAAATTCAAATCTTTACAATTATTTAAAAATATATTATTGTCTCTGATCCCTTCACTGAATGTTAGTTTGGGATTCTCAATAACTGAATTATACATAAAATTCACTTGAAATTCTATTATAATATTATCAATATCATTTATACAAATTGAGTTATTAAAAGAATGAATTATAATAGTCTCAGTCGGGTTTTGTTCGTATTTTAAACTTAAATTACAAATCTCGGGCTAGGGGTATTCGGCCGGATCCATCCACACCTACAGTTAATTACAGTTTGCATTTAAATCTTAAATTAACTATTAACTAACTTAAATCTAGTGAGAACATTAAATGATGAGGATGATTATTAAAGAAAAGAGTTCAAAAGTGTCTTATCGTTGTAGGCTTTGGTACACAAAAGTTTGGATCACTATGAGATTTTTTGGGTTATTAATTTTGATGAAAATAGGAGTTCATAACCATGAAATGTTCATATAATTGGTTTTCTCTCACCCAGTATCTGTTGTCTTCTTCCTAGTAATGATTCCTGGACGTTTTGAAGTTAAAATCAAATGAAAAGAGCCGGTGTGAATTTTATGCGTTCGTCCCGGTTAAGCGTCTGCTTAGGAATGATATAGCGTCCTTTTAGGAAATTCATACATAAATCGGGGTTCACTTTTAATCTCGTTACCAAAATCGTTAGTACGGATTATTTGCATGGGCTTAAATGGATACAATTTTTGGTGACTGAAAATGATTTTATGATATGATGATTATATCCTAATTTACATGTTCTAACTAATTCTATTTAATTTAAAACTAATTTTTGAGAAACAAACTCTTTATTTATGCCTGAATTATTAATTTAGAAAATTGCTAATCTCTAAGACAATTTGAAGATCGCCGCCATGAATGGCGTCAGCCAATTACAAAGCGTGCTGGAGGCAGAGCTTAGCTTTGTCTGTAACTTGACTAAGTAAATTTCCCTGAGTTCATCACCTTTGAAGACTTCGTATTTAATTGAATGGACCTTTACTAAAATTGTGAGGTGACCATTGGAAAGATAATTTAATTCTTCATCTCACAGTATATTTTGATCTTTGGGATAATTCACTATTATGCCTTATTTGTACTGGTTAGTTAGTGTTGTCATGGAATATTTTGCTTTCAATGGTATTGTGTTTGTCCACTTATCCTTTTATTTATTTATTTAACAGCTTTGGTTTATGTTTCGGGCTTTTTATGGTAGACAGCCAATATATTAAAGTTTCAATAGGCCAGGTTTTCTTTTATCAGTTTTCCCTTGAGTATTTATTATTAATTTTCTTCTGATGGGACTGAATTATATTTCCTAGATTTATAAAGTTAAAATTTAGTCGTCAACTTCCGCGGATAGATTCGTTAGTGTTCTGTTTTTTTTGTATAAGTTGGGATTTGTTTATTATTAATTATTTGAAATGTAAATACTGGGCTGTTTTAAAATACTGAACTGTTTCAAAGTTAAAGGTGGATCGTGTATTTTGGTGCACGATTCATACCAGTATAATTCAGAAATGACTTATCTTTTGTAAATGAGGAATCAGTTTTTGAGGGAGCTTTAACAGAAATTCGAGATTTGAATTTTCTCATTGTTTCTGTACATACAGTTCCCAATTACATTATAAATTGTTACAATACAATGTAAATTGTTTTTGGAAAAGTTGGAATGTTTATTGACCCTACTTAAGAGAGAAAGAAAAGATAAACTCACTATCATAAATGCATATTTTAACATTGATATGTTGAAGAGCACTAAATTTTCATCAACACTATGTGAATTAATGGAATGTATGGTTTCCACTTAAATTTTCAAGAACCCACCAGAGTAAATTTTTCTTCGATATCTTGCATTGACAATATTGCAACAAACAGGAGTTATGGTGTTTTGGTTAGGAATAATTTAAATATGGGATTGTCAGATCACTGAGCCCTACTCGTTAACTTACCAGAGAAAAGTGAAACTTGATTGAAAAACAAACTCGGATGTTAAAAAAAAATAAAAAATTTCAGTAGGGTAAATATTACTGATTTTCTAAATACTATGAGATTAAGTAGTGGTTTTGAATTTGATTATTCAATAAATGTAAATGAATATTATAATGTTTTTATGTGGGGTTTCTTGAGATGTTTAGATCAGTGTTTTCCTAAAAAGGCAGAAATCATCGGATATTCAAAAATCAAGCTAAATTGGGTAACAAAGGGTAGAGTGGTTTCAAGTAACAGAAAGCATATGCTTCGAAATAAAGTTAAATTTAATAGAGCACAGCATTTTGTGGAATATGTGAAACAATATAAGAACATTTTTAAGAAAGCTGATAATTAGCAAACTGCAGGCTTATTGAAATTGCTGAAAATAAATGCAGGGCTACGTGGAAAATTGTAAAAGAGGAAATTGGGTTAAAAAAATAGAACATAAATAGAAATACAGTAAAAGACGACAATATGGTGAATCAGTTAAAACTATTCAAAGATTGTACAAAGATTGTAGCTGGTAAATTTAATGATTATTACATAAACATTGTTTTAAATTTAAAACTGCCTAAAGTGAATGTAGGTTATTTGCATGGAGGTTTATAGAAAAAGGTTGTAAACTCCTGTTGTAAATTAGACACTGTAAATGAGATGGAAATCTGTAAGATAATTAACTCACAAAAAGATAAAAGACAGTGGGCTGGGATGAGATACCAACTAAATTAATAAAGCAATGTGTAAATTTAATAGCTTGTCCTCTTACTGCCTTAGTAAATCAGATTTTGGAAACAGGAATTTTCCCTGAAAACCTTAAATTAGCAGAAGTGACAACAATCTTCAAAAAGGTTGTTAAATATGAATTAAGTAATTATCGTCCTGTACCAGTCTTGTGAAATGTGTCTAAGATATTTGAAAAAGTTATAAGATATAGACTGGTTAATAATTTAAATTATAATAAGATACTGCATCCTCTTCAGTTTGGGTTTAGAAGGGGACTGGGTACAGGAGATGCCCTCATACATTTTATAAAATGAGATTGTGGATGCTCTGGATAGGTCAATCTTTACAGCTGGTATTTTTGGTGATCTGTCCAAGGCATTTGATTGTGTGGATTATTCTCTATTGCTTGAGAAAATGAAGAAATGTGGTATTAATGAAAATCTTGTATCTTTGATAAAATCTTAATTACAGAATAGAAGACAAAGGACTATTTTAAACAGGGGTACCTAGTGGAAGATATTTAACTAAATGACATTATGTAAAATTTGGGGTACCACAGGGATCCATACTGGGACAATTGTTATTCTTAATTTATATAAATGATCTTTCACCAGCAACAAATTTAGAATTAATTTTATTTGCAGATGATACCACAGCAGTTATCAAGCAAAACTGTTTTGAAACATTTACAATGTAGTAGTTGAATCACTAGAAAAGGTAGATTCTTGGTTTGCAGAAAAATAAATTTTAAAACAAACAGTAATGGAAAAAACACTGGAAACAAAATTCAGAATTCTTTAAATTGTCATAAATTTTTGGGTATATGTGTAGATGAGGGTTTAACATGGAAATGTCATTTGGAAAAATTAAGGGAAGGTTGAGATCAATGATTTATGTTCTCAATTTTTTTAAAAAATGGGTGTTTCCTTGAAGGCTTGTTTTGGTGGTTTACCATGCATATATTGAATCTGTGTTGAGGTATGTTATTGTGGTGTGGGGAAGTGCTGCTGGTGTACAGAAGGTAATTATACTTCAGAAAAAAAAATTCTAAGAACTCTTTCTGGGGTAGACAGAGAAAGAAGTTGTAGGGTCCTTTTTAGAGATTGTAACATACTTACGTTGCTAGGACTTTATATTTATGAAACTTTAGTCTGGGCCTACAAAAGTAAAACAGGCTTTTTAAAAAACGGTTTTAAGCATGGGTAGGCTATAATACTAGAGCTAATGAAAAATACAGATTTCCATGCCATCATCTAAAGCTGTTCGAAAATAGTCCACAGTATGTGGGAGTAAAATTGTATAACTATTTGCCATAATTGTATAAGACTTTCAGTCTTGCTTGTTTTAAAAATGTTATAAAGGAGCAAGTTGTAAAAAAGTTTATTATAGTACAGATGAATATTTGAATAATCCTCTCTGAAATATGAAGAATGAATTTTATAATTTATTAGTATTAATAAATTAGTTATAGTGATGTAAATGACTCTGCACCTGTTCTTTCTGAATGTATTTTGTGCAATAAAAATGATAATATGATATGATTCTCAACTTGTTCATAATTTAAAAAAAAAAGTTGATGGGTGAATCATTGTACTTATCCAACTCTATCATACTATGAATACAAGCAGATCCTCTAAATGAAAGCTAAAAATATGGTTTCTTGGCCCTTGTAGGAAATGTTAAAATTTTTTGGTAGTTCAAGGCGTCTTATCAGTAGAATGAGTTTGTTTAAAATTTCTCACTTGTTATTGTGTATGCCCTAACAGACCTAACAGTATATGTACTGCAGTGTCTTGGCCTAGTCGGACCTCGAAGATGTACACATATGAATGAACCTCCACTTTCTATGGTCGTGTCAGTGACTCAGCTCTACTGGATTTCATAACTGTACGAATATCACATTTCTTAGGAGGTCAGGATTGAAATTGTATTTTTGACAAGAATTTTGTTATTTGTAAACATAGAGAGGTAGGGTTGGTACCATTATATGCAGAATTGAAATTTGTAAACTTTTATCTAATATAATATGTTATATGTTGAATATGAATAATACGTTAGGTATGAACAAAAAAATGGCCGCCATTTCGACATTTTGAATTAGATTTTTTCTGAATTTTGATAGGGTTTTATATTATTAGCACACTATTTTCCCTTTACCAAATATCCTATCTTAATTTTTGTGGCTAGTATAGGCTAGTGCCAGCGTACATTCAACAACAGTGCCATTGTCAATTATCCCAACAATGACAGATGGGCGACACATCAAAAATCATTTTTTGGATATCTGTGGCAATGAAACATGAAGACCAATTCAAGAAACGGAGGTTGAAATTTTGTACAATTACCAACTTGTCCTATTATGCCATATACAGGGTAAGTAAAATTGTAACTAGTAATTAATTCTTACTGGATATAAACATGATAAAAATCTTATTTCCCATCTTTCTCATAGAAATTTGAATAATAATACAAATTCTAAATAACTTTCGAAAATTAAAAAAGGGTAATGTGTAAAGGTCTATAATAGCTGATATGAGCATTATGAATGTTCCTTCATTTCAATCCAAAAACAATTATTTCGTAAAAGTTTAGACTAGCTCATAAAATAGAAATAGAATTTTGTTCCATATTCATTTAGTGCAAACTTTACTTTAAAAAAAAAAAAAAAAATATTTTAGCGCTATTTGGATTTTTTCAAAGTAAAAATTAAGGCTTTAAATATTGGCATAACATGAATACTTATATGGACACTAATTCAAACTTGTCATTGATAATAAACCATTTGAAAGTTTATTTGCACCTGTTGAACCACTTATTAAATAAGTCAGCAAACACAGTTACTTGGATATGCAAATGCTTTTGACTATTTAATCTATTATTGACCATATAAATTACATGGAAATGTAGACTTTATTTTTTATGTCAACCCATACAAATAAACCAGACACCTCTTGACTTCAAAACGGATGATTATAAGGTTAACGAAAAATTATTTGCAACACTTAACTAGTCAAGGAACAATTACTGCAGGTCATATTAGAAATGCTACAGACAAATATATTGAACTACTCACACTAAAAAACCATGGTTCAAAGTATTCAGTTCATAATGGTATTTTACTAAGAGGCAATAGAGTAGTAATTTCAAAAACATTACAACCTGCCATTCTCAGTGAGTTACATTCGACACACGTTGGACTGGGTAAAAATGAAAATAATAGCTCATTCTCACTGTTATTGGAAAGGAATCTCATCAAGACATTGAACATTTGGTAAAAAAGTTGTCCAACATGTTGCTTAGTTAAGAAATCTCTAGGAAAAGGTACTCTGCACACTTGGGAGTATCCTGATCTACCATGAAGAAGAATACATATTGACTATTTAGGTCCATATCAAGATCACTATTTTTTTGTAGTTATTGATGTTAAAATGGGATGGCTGAAAGTGAAAGGTTAAAAAACATGAAATACAATTAGAGCTCTAAATGAAAATTTTCTAGAAATAGATTATTCAAGTAGACTGTTAGTGATAATGCTATGTTTTTTTTTTAGTTATGTTTGAATTTACTAACTTTTGAATTAATTCAAAATGGAATTCAACAATTAATTTCTGCTTAGAATCACCCTGCAACAAATGGTTGAGTAGAAAGTGCAATTCAATCAATTAAACAAAAATTAAAATGTTTGTCATCAGAGCAGGGCACACTCAATAATAAACTCTACTTCTTATTATCTAAATATAATAATGGGTGAGCCAAAAATTATGCAACCCAGTAATTAATATTCTCAAAAAATCTTTTTTAATGTAATATATAATGTATAATATATTAACAATTTTCTCACAATAGGTGCTGGAAATGTCTACAATTATTTTTCACGAAATTGCACATCAAACTCCAACTTTTATGAATGTATCAGGGTTTCATGGAAAACGTGAGGGTTGTCTGAACTCCCAATATCTGTTGTTATTGCTGATTACATAACCACTTAGATGAAACCATGCTTCATCAGAGTAGAAAACGTGAATGCAATACGGACGGAATTTCAGGTGCTTTGTGGCTCTGCGAACACTCATGTGAGACATTCCTATTTACTGACACAGTTTTCGTATCAGCTTTCTGGTGAACTTAGCAAGGATGAACTGATATTTTCCAATTAGGCTTCACTTAACACCGAAGGTCAGCCGGAATGGTCACGATCATTCACCCTACCACTATTTCTTAAACGAGTGACTATGCGTGAAATTGTTGATTTATTAGGCACCCTTGTTTTAGAAAAAGCTATCTTAAAGTCTTCCTGACATTTTACAAATTATTATGAATTAAAATAACTTTTAGGAATGAACACACGCTCAGCCTGGGAAAAACGCATGTTTGTCTGCACACAGATAACTCACCACTGACATAAAAAAGGAGGGATATTATTTGAGTATCATAAGCTATATGTCTCCCACAAGGTTATCTGTTGCCAACACAAACATTCCCACCGGCAAGAAACCAAATTTCCCGCCACAATATGTATTCGAATTTAGGGTTGAGTAACTTCTGGCTCAACCGTTAAAACTACTAGTAAATAACAAAACACCAGCATAAATTCACTTGATATGAAGACTGCGAGCAATCCTGGACCTTATTAAGCCCTTACAACATCCAATAAGAAAATCAACAAAGCAAACCAACCTTTACAAAATACTACTGAGTAGATGATTAAGTGTTCAATCCCATAACTATGTTGTCTTTCAACTTTGGCAATTTGGAACTATAGTCGAGAGACTGGAAATTCTACATTATTTAGTAGAACTGGATCATGGATATGTTATTAAATGTCACATCAATCTATTAAGATCATGCGGAGTAGAAAAGGTTGATAAGTCAGTAATCCATTTCCTACTTGACAAAAACCGCTTGTACTAACTTCAAACTTTGAACAGGAATAAAATGAACTTGTTACTATAAAATCGTACAAAATTTAACCGTAATATTGTTAATTCCACAATATCTAAAGACTCACCAATTCAAGACCCTAATGTTGAAAAGGAAATGAAAATGCGGTAGTTATCATGCTAAAAAATTATCTCAATTTCATAAATCAACCAGAATTCTGAAACTCTTAGACCAAATTTATAGTACTAACATTGTGGCGGAAAATTATTTTGTATGGGATCAGCTGTTAGAATATGATGGGACATGATAGAGAGATTCATTGTTGCAGATTTTAATTAAGTTCAAATAAAGAATTAAGCAAGCAATAATTGACTTGATTCAAATTAAAGATATAAAAGTGGTAATTTGAACTTGAGAAACTAAAATATGCAAATATAGGAGGTACTAATCAAAATATATATAAACAAATATATTGTTCAAGAACTGAAGCTAAACCTTTCCTCAACATTCAATTTTATTCCTATTGTAGAACCTCTTCAAAGAAGATGTGTTATTTCCACCCCCATATAAAAGTACAATATTTCATAACAAGTAGAAATTATTATATCAGAAGTGATTTAAACTGTTTAGTAAAGTGTAGGTAACAAGTAATAAGAGAATTAAAGAATCATATTGCATATCACAAGCTTGTAATATAATGTAATAAAGCCTAAATTTATACAACCAGTAAAGAGGTAATATCCTGCCATTACATAAATTTGTAAGACTCCTATTTGTAGAAATAAGAAATTTATGAACTAGTGTCATTTTAAAAAAAAATTTGGTGAGAAACTTTAAATAAAATTTGAATTGAATATTAATTAACTTCCAAACATAAGTTAAGCTTAATTAAACTTTTTACTTTATTTAGCCACATAAGAATAGATATTCATCATATTACAAATTAAACTTGAATGTTTAAGATTATTATAAACACTCATGTTTTAAGTTGCTTAGTAAAAGACAAAATTAATCGGAAGTTTAAGTAAATACATTGAGTCCAAATTAGTAAACTCAGAGAAAGAGTTTATTTAAAATAATCAAATAATTCTGAATAATATAATACATATTTGTAATGTAATAAAAATTATCATTTTATTGGATAAATAAAATTGTATCTTTGTATAAAAGTTGAATGAAATTTGTATAACCTGTTTTAAATGATTTGTTTTCTCACATATAGGCATTTTTAAAACAAAAATATTATAAAATAATAACTTTATATGAGGTTATTAAAATAAAATAATATATAACAACCTACATTAAAATAGGCCTATTTATCTGTTATAGGCCTACTTACACCTCTCAGAGATCACAATTTGTATAAAAATTTTACCAAATTTGGTTCAAAATTAAACTTGCTTATTTACAAATAAATTTAAACAATAGGTTTTTAAACAGATATTTAGCATAAGGTATTATAATAGCTAAACTGTCTAGGGTGATTTTTCGGTGTTAATTATCATTGTGACTAAAATTGAGCATGCGTTAATAGAACTTTTTACAAATTTTTTTCTCACATTCAATGTCTAGAAGCCTAATGTCACTTCTTTATTGTCAAGAGCATTTTCTACTCATCAACTAAAGCAGAGCAGAGTCAGGATTTCCCTGGGATATAAAGATGTTTATTAATATGTTAAGGGTAGGTACCTTTCACACCCCTTTCCACAGAAACCTATGGATTACCTTGTCCAAAATACCCTTAGAAAGATTGAGGACAAGCATATAGGGTGAAAGGACTTTGGGTCAGTATAACTCACTTTTTCTGGCTTGGATATAAATTGACCTTGGGCACCCTTTATGCTTGTGGAATGTATCCCAGGCCAAGGCTAGATTTATATAGCTCACAGAGCAGAGGCAGTATGTTTTCAATGCATTGCTCTAAGCAAACAGGTGTAATACCATCTCCCGCCTAGAGATTGTATTAGTCAAATGTAGCAACTGCACATTTGATTTTACCAAATGTAATTATATGATAGGCCAGTGTCCAATCATTACTACTTATGTTGAAACAAGACTGATAAATCACCCTTAAGTGTATTTTCCCAAGTATTTTTTCTTATGGCACATCACAGAAAGAGGGTGTTTTAAGAGGACTTTCAACACTTCCCTAGCATCCACAGAAAATTCACCATTAGTATTCCTATTAGTTCCTATTGGTGAAATCTGATCCTTGGGTAGTATCTTCTGGAGTCTAGCACTTTATTGTTTTGTCAGAACTTCCTAAATGATAATAGCTCAGGCATTTTGCTCCGCTAGACCTAACATGACTTAGTGTTGGCAATTCACCTTGAACAAAGTCATTATGAGGTTTTCTGATATTCTATCAAAATTGTTCGTGTTATGTATCTTACCTGAAAGTTTCCCGATTTTTTTTATAGGATATCCCGTCTGTTACTCTGAGATTGCTGATAGACATATTTTCAAGCTTAAAGTCACCAATCTTGAAGCTAATGTGTCTATGATCTGATTTAATGGTGGTTCTAAGGAGAAATGCCAAATTATGTATCCTATTCATCATTAAGTTGTTGTACAGTGTAAGGTCAATGACTTCTCTTCTGATTGTGTTGACAAATGTTGGTTCATTACCCATCTTAACAATCATAAGATTATTGGAGGTAATGTAGTCATAATGTGACTCATTCTCATACTCTTGTCTGTGCTCCCCCACAGCACATTTTGTGCGTTCACATCACATCCCAGGAAAATTCAGATCCTTCCCTGGTTACATGCTCCACAAGGTCCTGCATTCCCTTTGTGGATGGTCTACTGTCATCATATAGGATAGACTGATGACAGTATGTGATAATGTAAAAATTAAGGTTTGATTAAAATATTTAAAATCGCGGGTAAAGTAGTGAGGGTATAACTAGAGTCAAATGTATAATGGGGATTTTCAAAGCGGGAAGGAATAAAATAAAGGTAAAAAATAGATTTCCAAAATAAAAACAATTAATAATGTATAATTTTAAGATGATGTTTAATAATAAAAATGTGTGTTATGAAAAAAGACAATTGGACACTCTTTTAGGAAGTGAGGTAGACATTTTTTGAATCTAACGGTGGCTGAGAGATGTGCGTGCGCATTTTTTAACCAGTTTTAACAGGTTCTCGATTTGTACGAGACATAGAACATTCTAAGATTGGGTACTGTCGCTAACAGACCTATGTTAGTGTCCACCACGAGTTTTTTGTTAAACAAGAAAATATGTATTAGAAAGTATTAAAGTTGCAGGAAATAATGGTGTATAAACTTTTTAACGGTGACAATGACAATATTTTGTATTTTTTGGGAGCGTGAGTGCTTAAAAATGGTAAAGAGAATCTGAATGGTGCAACGTGGTACCTGTGCTTTGTTAAAGCGGACAATGAACGATTATATTTAATGTGTTGTATGAACGTTATTATCAATTACCGAGAAATAAAAAATACAAGAATTACTGGTGTAGTCAACGTTAGTTCCACGTCGAAAAATACTTACAAGAGATTCATCAGCAAAGGACAATGGCTTATTACAGTTTGGTGAGATCGTGACTCAGCACGTTATGATTCAATTCCATATAATTTGTATAATATGTTCTATGTTTCTTTTTTGTATTTTTAATATATGTAAATTTAAATAATTTCAATTATAAAAAAATATTTGCTAGTCCAGCTAACCATAAAGGTAGTGGACAATACTATTTTCTTTTATGAATATTTTAATACTCAGATAAATGAGTAAGAAGCTATTTCAAATCTCTTATTTTATAACATAAAGTTCATACTTGCAAGTTTCCTTTTAAAATTAATTCAATTTTTAATAAAAAATCAAATTTTAAAATTACAAATTAGACCTTCTTCAAAGGCACAAATAATAAATATTAACAGGATGTTATTTATAATTATATTTCATGATATGTTTTGTTTGATTAATGTACATGCATAGCCTAATTATTGAAATGTTTAATAAATTTTTATGTCAAAATTTCAGCCAAGTGTATTCATTTTCAACCAGAATTCACTGTATAGTACACATATGAAAGAACTTGCGACCCTGAGGTTAAATTCACTAAAATACATTTTTTTGTTGTTTAAATTTGACGAAAGTCTGGCGCCCTTATAGCTGAGCAATATTTTTGATTAAATAATAATCTCATAAATTCATTTTTTTTTGTAAAGTAACGTAAACATAAGAACTCTTCTCGTTCATATTTTTAAGAATTATTACAAGTAGTAGAGTCCTTCCCGAGTCCTTCATCACTAATTTCACCACCATGATGTCTCTTGAACAGTGTTCTAGAACAGGCATACATAATTTAATATATTTAAATACATATTTTATCTGTTAAAATACCTATTCTGGGATTAAAAGAAGTAGGAGCACATACTAATCTATCCTTAATTCCCCTTAGTCACATTACTTTACCTTGTCTGATACAGGGTTTCTGTATTAGGACTGCTTGTAGAGTATGGCAGTTGCAGCTCTATTGTGTTGCAGGTCAATCTGAAGGATCCTTCCTATCTCCATCTTCTCTGCTTTGCAGAACTTTCAAGTGCACCTTCTCCAGTCCAAGATACACCCTCCAGCCTCTAGCCTATCTAGCCCATGTTGATAGATTGTCTATGATAAGAATAAGGGTCTGATCATCATCCTTTCTCTTGGTTCCAATCATCCTCCAGTTGCTTATGACTAACCCAGGATTTTGATTATCAATCATAGTGATTATATCTTGTTGCTCCCTTTTATTGTAACCACCTACAGGTCCTCAGGAGAACTTTGATGGTCCTGAAGAGGTATTTATACTCTTCTACCGCTGTTCCCCCATTCACCTCCAAACTTCAGCTTTGGAGTCATCTGAGCCGACCACTCCTTGGTGTCGACATTGCTGCACGTAACTTTGAAAACCACACCTTCACTGATTCCCGAAGGTCTCAAGAGTGGAGACATGTGATTGTCATCGTTATATCTCTGTCTTTTTGTTACTGACTTGTCTTTATCTTTGTCTCCAGAAGAAGTACTAGTCAAGAGAGACCTCTCTCCCTCTCCTGCATCTGAGGCTTCGGATGTTTTGCTACTTTTTATATAGCTATGCATTTCCCTTCATTTGGCTGGGGTGATCCATGTTCTCTCAACTTCTTTCTGTTCCCTTGTTTCTTGTTCCTAGAACTGGAAACTTTAGGGTTGCTATAACAAACATCAGTCTTGTTAAGAATTAGTTTTATCTAATATCTAATTTTAGGTTCAAATGAAATCTGTACCATTTATAATTGAAAGGTATTTAAGATAAAGCGATTAATGGTTAAATCAAATTGTAATCAGCGGTTCAGTTTCTTTATAATTCTAAGAAATACATTATCACATCTATTCCTCATTTCAGCTATTATTACAGCCTCTAATAATCACGCACACACACACACACACACATGCACATGCACATGCGCGCACACATACACACACTCATACATACACATACATATATATATATATATATATATATTTACTAAATGATAATTAAAGACATGAGTTTTTCTCAACAATTGAATTCCCAAAATACAAATATTATTTTGTTCTAATCATACATATAAAACTTTATTATTAAGTCTCAAGATAGAGCAAGCTGTATATTATTGTGAAATACCAAAAATTCAAATGAGTCTACTTCTTTATATCTCTTAAATTCATTTAATACACTGTCGGTTTGCTCATCTCTATTACTGAAAGTATCAGCTACCATGTTTTTTAACTGTAATGTTCCTAAAGTTGATTCTAATGAATTCCGTTGGCTGTCCTGACCAATCTTCTTAGTCAATAAACGAGCAGAGCTTCCGGCTTTCACTGCCAGTGTCTTTAATAATGAGTGACCATCTTTTTAGATCATGTTGGTTTATATACCTTGCCAGGTTACTGAACCAGGTGTAGTGTCTAGAGTCAGATATTGTGACTTTTTTTATATATATATATTTCACAACAATACTTTAAATAAAATATATATTTGATAGATTTTATAATTTTTCCTAACAACTATTCTTAACAGTCTCTTCATCAGTGCCTGTCAACAGTCTTTCTTCCTCACTGAATTCCATTCCGGAACTTGATTCTTCTGATGTAACATCCTAGATGAAATCGCTTATTCAAATCCTCTAGGCCTATGTTGCTCTGTGGTGTTATTACTCTTGGTGTGTCAGAGTCACCACCGTGCCCCTCCTGAAGGGATTTTGCTCTTCTTCTTTTTCTCTATCTACAAGCAATGATTGATGTCCCCAATAATCCTTGACACAAACCTCTGGGAAAGAGAGTGGATTGTCCAAGTCCGACCTTGAAATACCACCCGGGGTAAAATTTCCAATTGGATTGGCCATTTCTCATTCAATAACATCATTTTTAGATATTTCTCATCAGAGTATTCAAGACAAATTTATTTTGTATAAAACAGGTCAAATATAAATATACAAGTCAAAGCAGTTAAACAAGTAAACAACAACTACAAATTAAAATCATTCTTAAAGTAAAATGTATAATCAATCCACAACATTAGCTATATTTAAACCTAAATTTACATATCTCAATTTACAATCCTCAATCTAAATCTATTCATTAGCTGTCGAGAGATACAATTGTGTAGCCAACATCAATAATGTACAAATTAAATTACAATAACTACAATACGAAAACTAGATAACATAACAGAGTGAATAATCCTATACTATAACGTTAATTTAATTTCAATTTATTTATTTAGTCCCATGTGTAACAATTGTAAAAAAGAGGAGAAAATTTAGTATGCCGAACTTGAAGAGTTCTTAATTTTATTTTACTTAAGAGAAAAATGAGTTTATTATTTTATCATTATATTGCTCAGAAATGGTGTAATAATTCTAAAATGATTGAACTTGAAGAGTTCTTATTTTTCTGTTACTTTAATAAAAAATGAAACTGAATTTAATATTATTATTTTTAAAATATTTGCTCAGCAATTTATGGGCGCCAGGTAGCATTAGCTTACCAATTAAAAAAAAAGAAGAATTTAATTAAATTTATTTTCAGGGTCGCAAGTTCTTTTAAAAGTGTACTACACAGTGAAATTTGGTATGTAATGAAAATACTTTGGCTGAAATATTAACATAAAGATTTATTAAACATAAAATATCAGTACATAGACATCATTATTGAAATATATCATGTAAATAACTAATATTATACATCCTATGATCAAATATTTTATTACCTTTTAAGAAGGTTTTAAATTTAAATAAAAAAATCTTGAATTTACTTTAAGTTTTAAGTTGCAACTTCAGAAAATTATTTAGTAAAAGAAACAGATTAGTATTATCTGCATTTCTTCATATTGAATTTACTTTATCTGACTAAATTATTGAATTCATTAGACATCTTTGATTTTAAAACAATAAAATAATGATTTAAGAAATTATCAAAATTATAAAATCTTACGCTAATACATAGAACAAATAGTTATCTTAAATGGTTTAACAATACTTGATTTTTTAGTGTTCTTTAACACGGTTTCCAGTCCTTGGTTGAAAATTCATCCAGTCATGCTGATTGCTGAGATGTCGGCTTTTGTAATGGTACTCCGCCATTATCCGCACATGGTGAGAGATTTGCTGACCTTATTTCGCTCACACTCGTCGAGAATTCTTTTTTAACGTCTTTTGGCACAAAGTACATTGTTCTACATCTAAATAAAAAGTTATGTCTGTCTCTAAAGTTCATTGTTCATTTTCGACAACCACGTGCAAATTATTGCATCACTATGCTAAAAAATGCGTTTCTCGGTCTTTTTATTAAAAAAAAAGTTTATTCAGGAGCAATTACCGCTCACTAATACTTGTCTATGATGACAAACTTTTAGATTAAAACAGTTTTTTATACATTTGCACTACATTCTATCAAGTCCCTCTACCCACCAAACACATCTAATCACTCCAACTGCTGGACTTCGACTGCCTGTTGCTAACTGGATTATTTCCCTCTCGAAAGCGTCTTTTCCGCTTTGCTGTTACAAAGACTTCACATACCCCTATTTTTCACACAAACTAATAAACACTTCTTATTAAATAAATGATACTAAGATTAAACATGACTATTTATTTTCTTGTTTTGAAAATCCATTCTGTTCTTATAAATGAATTTACTGAAGACTGAATATTGTTTCAACAGCTTCCCCCCCCCCATATGTACTTTACCGCGTACTTTTAAACATATAATAGGCTTAAATTTTTTACGTTATTACAATGGGCGCCAGACTTTCGTCATATTTTAACACACAAAAAATGAATTTAATGAATTTATTATCTCAGGGTCGCAAGTTCTTGTTCTATGTGTACTTACAGTGAATTCTGGTAAGAAATGAGAACACTGTAGCTGAAATTTTGACATAAACATTTATTAAACATAAAACATTGGTTATTCATATATATTAATAAAACAAAGTATATTATGACATACACATATGATTTACATCCTATTTATTTTTTATATCTGTGCCTTTAAAGAAGGTCAGTTTTATAATTTTCAAGTGTTAGCTTGAAAATAAAGAAAAATTGAATCTATTTTAACAAAACTTGCAAGTATTACTTTAATTTGTGAAATTAAAAGTTTGAAAGATTTTTCTATTCATTTAACATTCTAATTTTTCAAAATGAGTTTAAATGGTTAAAGCTTCTTTAACGTTACTTACTTGCATTTTACTTTAATTAATTATTTTATTTTTTAAATTAGATTAACTCTCAATATTTTAATTATTAAAAAGAAGAAAATTTTGCTTTACTATTTTCATTTTTTATATACTAGACCAAAGTCTCAAATTACTATGCATCAACCTTTCAATTTAAATACATAATTAAAAATTCACATGTTATTTCATCATATTAAAGTGAGTTTATTTATAAGAATAGTCTTAACGTGTATACCAGTCACGTTTTATTATTTAGAAGCACATTTCCTAGATGATACGTTTTGTGTTCCAGAAGTACTTTCTTGTAGATTGATAGGCTCTCCTTTGTTGTTCTCAGTTCCGACGTGAACATGGTCTGTTCGGTTTACCGCTATTCAAAGTTCATGGTTAAGCACCTGTCAAATAACTGTTTGTATTATAGTTTATTGTTTCACTTAAACATCTTTATAACTTAGTTCATAACCCGAACTCGCGATTCAAACTGTCCAATCAACTCGACCATGTGTAATATTATTTTCTTTGTTCATTTTACAATGTTCACCTTTTAATCAATAGTTCACGTTTTTTATTATTAATAATTACTATTATGTCAAGATTATTAATCTTTAAAACTGTTTATAACGTCTCTACATCTTTATTAAAATCTCTTTTATCAGAGAACACACCTTGTCCCTCCAACTTCCCAACTAAAACTTCTTTAAAACACAACCATACTCTACTAAGCTCTGATCTCTACTGCTTTAACACAACCTTCCCCTCCAAACTCTGTTCTAAGACTGAAATGAAAACCTCGAGATTCCCTCTTCCGTAAATGAGTTCTTCCGGTTTACCGTTATAAAGGTTCAACACACTCCCGATATTTCACTCAAATTTATAAACACTTTATATTAAACAATTTATACTAAAATTAAACATGATTATTTATTTTGTTGTTTTGAAAATCTATTTTCATCTTAGAAATGCATTTATCAAATATAAAATGTTATTTAAACAGCTTACCCCCTCTTACATGACCGCGTCTTTCAAACATACAATCAAACTTTAATTTTTGACATTATTACACATGGTCAAAACATTTGGCATAAGCCAAGTCATCAGTAATATACAAATTATTAAGATAAAGAAAGTTACAAATAAACAAACTTAATTACAGCATAATAAAATTTGTACTATACACTAAATATAAAATGTGTACATTTAAGAATAGAAAATGGAAAACACATTAAAAATATATAAACCCTATCAAAAGTATACTCTACATCACCTAAACCTAGATCTATCTTACGCCTAGACTGGTTACATTCACTACAGCTTACAGACTGTAATAATGTAAAAAATCAGAGTTTGTAGTAGGTTTGAAAATGAGCGGTTAACGAAAATAGAGGGAGAGGCTGTTCAAATCATAATTTATATTTAGTAAATTTATTTATAAAAGAAAAATAGATTTCCAAAACAAAAGAATAAATAATTATGTCAAATGTTAATATAATTTGTTTTTAATTAATAATATATGTAAATTTTTGTGTTTTTACGGGGGGTGTGTGAGATTTGAGTAACCGTGACCGTGAGAAACAGTTTGAGAGGGAAAGTAGGCCTCATGGCAACAGCGAGTCGAAGTCCAGCATTTGGAGTGACAAGATGTATTTTTAAAAGTCAGAGTCCAGCGTTAGACGTAGTAAGACGTGTCTTGTGTTTAGAGAGACTGTTCAGAATGTAGTTTAAATGTTTAAAAAACAGTTTTAAGTTAGAAAAATACTATGATAGACAATTAATAGTGATCGGTAGTTGTCCATGAATAAACTTTTTAACAAAAACGCCGGAAAATGTATTAAATTGAGTATAGTTATGCAGTGCCTTGCACGTGGTTTTCGGAATTGGAACAATGAACGATTATATTCATTTGTTAAGAAAAATGAACTTTAGAGATAGCGACTACTACATTTTTCAAGAGTGCAGACATATTTCAACAGTCTACATCTACCTCAAGTACGACAACAGCTACGATGTTACTCAATGGACAATAAGCTCAGCAAAAGTGAATCACAGGTTCTATGGTTTCATATAAACTCTCTATAACATGTTATATGTATTGTATTTGAATTGTTTCTGTAATATACATGAATTTCAATTATTTCATAAAATATTTTGTGTGAGTCTAAATATCAGTTAAATGAAGGATGAGATTAATTTTTATTTTATAGATTTCTTGTATCGATTAAAAAGAATAAGTAAAATACTTATATCTAAATTCTTAAATTCAACTAATGGATTAAATACTTGCAAGTTTGATTTCACAATAATATATTTTCAAAGTAGAGTTAAAATTTTTAAAGTTAAATATATGATCGATCTTTTTCAGAATTGATAAAATTTATAAAGTAACAAGACTTTACGAAGCATTTATGCGTAATCAATGTATGTTAATAATTTGTTTTCTTTTTGATTTATGTTAAATCTAATTATCAAAAAATGTTTAATAAATCTTTATGTTAATATTTCAGCTACAAGTGTTTTCATTACTTACCAAAATTCACTGTAAGTACACTTTTAAAAGAACTACACCCTGAGATTATAAATTTTGTAAATTCATTTTTTTATGTTAAATAATGACCTTAGGTCTGGCGCCCAATAATTATAAAATAACCACTAGTAAATTCAATTTTCATTAATTAAATTAAAAAGTAAGAACTCTTCAAGTTCAACATTGTTGTCTAAAAGAAACTTTTTACAATTGTTTCAAGACTCCAGTCTACCCTGGTTTTATATCAGTTTCCTTCTCCTAGTCTTTGAAGAACCATTTTCAAAAGAACACGGGGCTGTGCATTTCTATGGCAGCACTTACTCGCATGTCACAGCATCGTCATTAGGTTATTGTGGGATTTTATTGAATGTGACAAGTCACCCTCACCACACCCTGGTAATGCTGCCAGCTTGGTCCGGGACTGCTTATTTGGCCAAGCCTTATTCGTAGCTGTCCATCGGATGGAACATTCTCTACCTGCCATCTGCGACCCGCCCAGTAGCTTAGGTCTGTATAAGGTGATAGCCACATATTTGGTTAAATCAACAGCTGGCTGATCAGCTATAACGAAAAGGACAACAATTTATGAGCGATGAAGAGATATAGAGGAAGAGGAGGAAAGTGTGTCTGAACATGTTCATACCATTAATTATGACAATGCTATCAGTGCTTTTAGAACCTGCTTGACCTGGGTCAAGGAAAATGGATAAGCAGCAAGTGATATTCTAACACATAGAAGAGACTATGTGATAATGCTATAAAAAGTCATTAAAAAAATAATCATAAGGTTTTTGTGAAAGATAAATAATGTAAATATTTGTGTTGTTTAAACTTCAAAATCTCGCCTAATTTTATATATGCACATCTACAAACTGTAATATATAATTTTATTATTTTTTTATAAATAATTTGATTCGAATTGGTTAAAACAGTATACATATGTTTTTTTTTTTTCTTAAGTCCATATAAATCCCTTTTTTGAATTTGAATTTAAAATAATATTATTTACCATACTGTAACATGTTAGGTTAAATATATTTTCAAATACAGAAAATAGTTATACAGTAGACACTTTTTTGGTCTCAATTGTGTCGAATTACTAAGAAACTACTGTACTAATTAAGTAAAAACAAAAAATAATTGATATCAGCTTTGACAGTAACAACTATTTTATTATTTACCTTTAATTTATTAAAAGTTCTTTGAAATACCACTTATAGCTAAACAATATTATATATTGTCAAAGCTGACATCAAATATTTTTTGTTTTTATTTATTAGTATAGTAGTTTCTTAGTAATCCGACACAATTGAGACCAAAAAAGTGTCAGATTACTAAAAAAGCCTGATTACTGTATGGGTAATTAAAAACAAAGAAGTACTGTATAACCATTTCTGTATGTGAAAATATACTTAACCTAATATATTACAGCATGGTAAATAATATAATATAATATATATTATATTTCTGTGGGGTATTGGTTCTGCTTTGATTTAATAATATTCATTTATTTATCCAGTTCATTTATGTCTATGTATTAATAATTATATATTACTTAGATGTGATTAAAAAACTTGGTAAAATTGTCTTAGGTAAGTTATAAAGATGAAGTTAGTTAAATGTTTCGAAGTTACCAAACATTTATATAAAATTTAAATTAAATTTCAATTGTCAACAGTTTTTATATATTAATCACTTGTTTTACTTGGTGGAGAAGATCACGTTAAAAAACCAGGTGATGGCAGGGGGGGGGGTGTCATGAGGTGATTTTTAAATAGAATAAAAATCCAATAATTATACAATTATTTTCATCTTAAACCTTAACACAAACAATCCCTTAAACCTAACCTTAACTTAGGGCTATATATGTTGAAATAATTGTCCTTATATTTCGATCACAAAATAGATCTTTTTCAGACAAAAATATTTGTATATATTGTTGTAGCGTTACTAATGTTAAAAAATTTGTACTTTTAAAAAATGATGAGAAAATCTTCTTCTTTTGTTTTACAGAACTTAAATAATGGAGAATGAAAAAAATTGGAAGGAAACAGCTGAGAAAGCACAATTTGCGTTTAATGATCTTTTAGGCTCAAGATGTTGGGATGAAATTAATAAGAATGATTTATTTTTACTGAAAAAAAAAATTGGTTATGCTGCACGTGGAAATCCGAAGGAAATGCCAACATCAAATAATTACTATACTGGCTATAGTGTTGATGATCTTGAACTGATAAAAACAATATCAAATCAGATTATATCAATTAGTGATCATGATCCAATTTTATTCGCCTGTACTTTTCTAATTGTTTACTGGGAGAATGAAATCTCACATATCCCTGTGTTTAGAATTGTGAACAGTAATGGAAATATCTTTGTCGATACAAATGGGAGAGTTTATAATGACTGGGAATCTTTCACGAACAACAATCAATTGCCAAAATGTAGTTATTGTTACCCATTAAATGGGGAGTATACTTCTGAAAATCCATTGGAATTAAAGTTCAATGAGTCACCTGCTTGTAGTGTATTTAATAAAAGTGTAGATTGTTGTGACACGGTGGCAGCAGTAACTGCTTTAAGTGCCACATTGGGTGCATGTGTAATCACTGCTCCTGTTTTGTTGCCAATAATAGGAGTAGCATCAATGTATCATGCAGGTCGCTCTATAGCTACATTATACGATAGAAATAGTCATCAACAGGGGATTGGTTTAGATGACAGAGAGTCAAGAAATGCTTGGCTGAATATTGCTGGCTCTGCTGTTGGTGTTGGAACAGCAGCTGCTATTGGTAAAGCAAAACAAGTTGTAGAAACTGGAAAACAATTATCAAAGCTTTCAGTGTTTGGAATAAGAGTTTTAAATTGTAGTTCATTAGTATTTAATGGTTTTGGATTTGTGGATAATTTACTTTTGTGCAAGGAGAAATACATGAGTGGTGTCTTAACTCCTTTAGATGTTTTTCATTTGTCTTGCGAGGTACTTTTTTTCTACAATGCCATAGCTTCTGTTCAAGCAACATCTAAAATGCTAAATCAAATATCTGAGATAAATATGAAAAAAGGATCTGCAGGAAAATTAAAGCTAAGCAAATCACAAAAGAGAAATCTTAGAAGAAAAATAAATAGGCAGAAAGCAAAGTTAAGTAAATTGAACATAAATGATGAAAATTCATCAAATTCCACCTGTGATAGGTTTTTATCAGCTGTGGGAGCAGGGATGTTGTATAAAATTATGAAAGGATTTGTTCCTAATGCAGAAGATTTGCTATACCGTTATCAATCTATCGGTCATGACATCAAAAGTTGGATTAATAAAGAATTAACTACTGAATGTTTAATGAAGTCTTTGTTGAAGCAACTACTTAACTTACACAGGGAGATTATGGAAGATTTAAACTACATGGCTAAAGTCATACTAAATTTGAAGCTGAAAGTTAAAGAATACTTCCATTCAGCTTCTCACGATCAGCAGAGACAGTTTTCTATTTCAGTTCAAAATCTAGAAAACCGAATTGAGGCTTATATAAGAAATGTTAATGAAGAAGTTGAAGAGCTTAAGGAATCAAATACCAACGAAGAAGATGAAATACTTATGGAGTCTACTTTTGAAAAAAGCAACGAAGGAAGTACAGAACAAGACCAAACTGATGAGGAAAGAATATCATCAGAAGTTCAAGATTTGTTAAAGAAAACGGATGAATCAATTGTGTCACATTTCAATTGTGACAATTTAGAGGATTATCAATACATTTTAGAAAGTGTTGATACTGTATTGCGTGATGACTTTATAGACAGATACCAACAGTACAAACATTCAGTTAATGCCGCAAAATGTGCAAGCTCAGGATTTAATTTAGACTCCTATAATTCAGCATATGGCATTGAAGGAGATCCTGGGCAATATTTTTACTATCAAGCATTGAGTAGTGTTGATAGTACGAAATTAATTCGCAAAATAAAAAATGTACATGAAAAGAACTGCAATGAAAAATCTCAAGACACAAATATATTAGAAGGCAAAGGAAATATGTATAATTTTAGTGGGCCCAAAGGTGAAGGTAAAATGACCAAAGAAGAAATATTACATATGATACTAAATAAAATGAAATTAAAGAATGTAGAAGAAAAATCGATTGAATTTCTTGAATCTAAAGAGGAACGGGATTGTCCTGTTTTATTTATTTACCCAAAAGATGATTCAGGGATTGAAATTAAAGGAATTGCTGTATATTATGTTATTAATGAAGATAATACAACTTGTGGCCTTTTTAATTTGTATCAGTAATCATTGAAATCTTCAGCTAAAGGGTAAGTGTATTTGATTTTTAACCCTAAGTAAATTTAAAATAAATATTCTGTTAATTTGTTGTAGTGGTAGTTTGCTTAATAAATTTTTTAATTTAATAAAATTACTTTACACTATTATATAATTTTAATCAAATTTGTTCCAATTTTAAAACCAAAATATAGGGGAAAAAAGGATTTCCAAAGTGTACGCCTATTGGTTAAAATTATATATATGGAAGGTACGGATCTAGCAAATCCGTATAAATCTGGGATTTACTCAACTGTTAAGAAACTTACAAACCGCAAATCAACTTGACTTACTTGACTTATTTCCTTTTATCTCCTATTGGAGCATAGGGCGTCCAGAAGAGCTCTCCATCTGTCCCTGTCTCCGGCAAGTGCCTTCACTTCTCTCCAAGTATTATTAACCTCTTTTCCTTCTTTAATAACGGTCCTCTTCCAGGTTTCTCGGGGTCGACCTCTTCTTCTGACACCTTGCGGGTTCCAATCTAGGGCCTCTTTCTCAATCTGCAGTTTGACCCGATTTTGACCTGTTTCTCTCCATAAATCCTCGTTTGTAATGATCTCAGGCCAATGAATGTTCATGATACGGCGAAGACACCTATTGATGAAAACTTGCAGCCGAGACGTAATTAAACTTGTAACTTTCCACGTCTCACTTGCATACAGCAAAACAGACTTAACATTTGTGTTTAAGATGCGAAGCTTCGTTTTCTTTGAGATGTTTCGATTTTGCCAAATCGGGTACAGTTGTACAAAGGCGGCGTTTGCTTTTTTAATGCGAGTCTTCACATCATCATCAGCTCCTCCACTTGTTGAAACAACACTTCCCAAGTAAGAAAAAGTGTTGACCTCCTCTATTTCTTCTCCATCGCAGTTTAGAGCTTGTCTGTTTTCTGCATTCATCTTCATAACTTTAGTTTTCCGATGATTTATATTGAGTCCTGCCGCTTCA
The DNA here is from genome assembly GCA_963513935.1 of Aphrophora alni. NCBI lineage: Eukaryota > Metazoa > Arthropoda > Insecta > Hemiptera > Aphrophoridae > Aphrophora > Aphrophora alni. Next base: position 60,423,996 of record OY740767.1, read on the forward strand.
GATACTTCTTTCAGCGCATTCAACTTAAACTGCATATCCTTGTATCTCTGCGAAAGCAGGCATATATCATCTGCGTAATCCAGATCTTCAAGACGTCTGTGTAATCCCCATTGAATTCCTCGTCTTCTATCACCAGTTGTCCTCCTCATAACTGCATCCAACACCAAAAGAAAAAGGATTGGGGACAAGATGCATCCCTGACGAACACCCGCTCCAACGGAGATGGGCTGCGTCAACTTTCCTTGATGAAGTACCTGGCATTGATACCCGTCATACAGATCTTTTATTATATTAATTATCTTCTGCGGTATTCCATAGTCTTCGAGTACATACCATAAGATTCTATGGCTAACCGAGTCAAATGCTTTCTCGAAGTCAATAAATGCCGCGTAGATCACTGCCTGAAATTCTCCACTCTGCTCTAAAATTATCCGGATTGTGTTTATTAAGTCCACACAGCTGCGATGTGCTCTGAAACCTGCCTGTTCATTTCGAAGTCTGCTCTCAACTGTAATTTTGATTCGATTTTAAATTATTCGTGATACAATTTTGCTAGGGACAGATAAAAGTGTGATTCCCCGCCAGTTATTACAATTAGTTGCATCACTTTTTTTGGAAGTTTGACTATAATGCCTCTCTTCCACTCTGTTGGAGTCTTTTCATTTATCCATATCGCTTGAACAAGTGGGTAGAGTATTCCTGCTGACGTGTCCATATCCACTTTAAGGAACTCTGCTGTGATGTTGTCATGTCCAGGGGCTTTTCTATTTTTTAAAGTCTTCAGTGCGTCTTTAATTTCTTCTACTGTAGGGCATTCCAAGTCAATATCTCTATTTGCAGGGATCTCTTCAACTCTTCCTCTTCTCCACTGTTGTTGACTGTCCTCCTTATGCAAATCAAGAGTATCAAGGAATAATAGAAAATATTGATAATAGCAGAAATTATAAAATTGAAAATAATGTATTATGTATAATTAGAAACGGAATAACTAAAATAGTGGTGCCTGAAGAAATAATAAGCAAGTTTGTAAATAAATGAGGTGCATAAAGCATATGGTCACGCAGGTCGAAACAAAATAATAAACAATGATAAAGGATAGATGGTTTTTTTAGATATATGAGTCTACGGGTTTTGAAGGAAATAAGAAAATGTGATATTTGTCAACGGGCAAAATACCCTAACCGATATTCAATTGGTCAAACTAAACCTATAGTCACAGATAATATCTGCAGAATGGTGGCGGTGGATTTCTTAGGACCATTACCAAAGGGCCTAGGAAATGTGCAACATATTTTTGTAGTGGTTGACATTTTCTCCAAATATGTAAAACTTTATACAGTAAGAAATCCGACAACTGAAAATAGTATAGATAAAATGCGGCAATACTTCGCGGCGGAAGTTGGGAAGCCCGAAAGACTACTCATAGATTATGGCAAGGCGTTTACCTCAAGTTATTGGCAGGAATGGATCCAGGGAGAAGGAATGAGGCACGTGTTGATACCGATATGACACCCGCAGGTGAACTTAGCGAAGAGGGTCAACAGGAAAATCGTCAGGATGCTTAGGACGTGCTGTTATAACCGACAAGTCAATTGGAAACAACACTTGGAGTATATTCAGGACGTTTTGAACTCTACACCTCACGAAACCACTGGATACATCCCAAAAGAAATACAGCTAGGTCAAGAAGCAAGATACGTGTGGGATGACTTTTTTCCGAGGGATGAGCAAAACTTGAGAGTGGAGACGCAGCGAGAAAAACACCAGAAGTGCCTAGGCCGGATAATTCGATCGGGGGACCGATGAGCCGCGAAGCAAAACCAAGGCTGAAGATTTGTCAACTTTATAATTGGAGATTTGGTGCTGGCAACGCAGAATACCAATATAATGGCGAGCAAGTTTAAAGGAGAAACAAAGAATTTTTTTTTACTATACACAGGACCATATCGGATAGCAGAAAAAATAGGAAATAAAACTTACATCCTGGTGGATCGAGTGACAGGAAGGGAGAAAGGAAAGTATGACATACGAGACTTAAAACCATATGCACAGTAGAAAAAATAAAACAACTTTCAGTTTAAAGTAGACTCAAATTGGTAGTTAACAAAATACAAACAGTTTAACCAAATTATATAAATGCAATGTAAATATTATTGGTGTCGAAAGGTGTCAAAGTAAAGTGTTGAGTAATGTAAATAAACACACTCGAGTCTATGTAGAGGGAGAGAGACAGAAAATAGGCTAAGGGCAAGGTACAAAAAGCGGAGACCCGTTATGATAAAACGAAGGAGGGGGAGTGCAGTAAGCAGTGTCGAAAGGAAATGAAATGGAAAGCACGCAGAGGCCTAAGTAAATAAACAGGATAGGCCTAAGTCAGACTGAAAGCGTTAGATTTTCACTTACAATAAGCTCGTTCAATCATTGATTTTTGAAACTGTTTTTATTGTATTTAAAATAAAAATATCCCAGGTATTTTTTTTGGCAGGTCTCACTTTACACATTCATAGAATTAAAAGATCTTTTCTTTTTTGTATTGTAGTAGAAAAGTTATGATTTTTTTTTTTTTTTTTTTTTTTTTGTTAAGAAGTGTGGAAAGTGTTGTCTTTTATCATTATTTTACAATTCAAAATATTGAAATGTTCAACTTTAAGACCAAAAATTCTTAAAAATTAAATCGAAGTGGATAAAACTTACAAATTATTATATCAAATCTATTATTAATTTAGAGTTTTTTTTTAAAGCAATATTAAATTATTATTATAACTACATTATAAATTTTTATATGTCTAAAATAAAAAGAGAATTAAAAAAATATTAATACTATTGGAATCCATGAATGTACAAATAATTATAAATTTAAATTTATATGTCTACATCTTCAGAAACTTCATTGTTGATGATATTTTCATTTCTTTAGATTTTTATTGTTATTTAGGAAACGTGTTTTATCTCCTAGACCAGTGATTCCCAAACGGTTCACTATGATGGTCATAGCTGCTGCAAAATATTTCAATATTTTAATTTAGATGATACTAAATAGATTTTAGTTTTAAATCAACTAATCGATATTAACAATGGAGGTAAAATTAAATTTCTCCATCTTCTAAGATTTTGCAACAATTTGCCTAATATTAATGAATCAACTTCTGAAACCTCAATATTTCAGAAGCCGATTATGAGTCTTAAAAATTAATATAATTACATAATAAAGAAATAAGTTCAGTGACCTAAAGTGACATTGCTCGGTAAAACAATGATTGAGCTATGGTAGACTATTAAAGACGAGGTAGTTGGGTAATATACTAAGAAAAATAAAACACCATCAGTGGGCTAAACTTGCATAACCTTTGTTGGTCCATTAATCTGAATTGTACCAATTATCTGCTATGATTTACTTTTATAAATAAAATGTACCATTTGCCTCTGCAGCAACTTTAAATTATTATTTGGGTTTTCTTATATTTAACTTCTTTTATTAACATTTTTCACAAATAATTTTTTTTATATTTTTACTACCATATTGTTCATATTGTATGTAACTATTAATTTTTTGTACACATAAAGTCATTCAGGCTGAAATGTGTAGGGGGTAACATCCACTTCTATATAATAACTCTTATTTCCTAAATATGATTTAAAGTAAACCATTTTAAAATGTTTATACAATTTTTTGGTTTTATTTTTTCAGGATGGAAACAAGTTCACTTCAACTGATGGTGGTTACATAACTTCAACTCGTAGAAAGATTTAAAATTGATGTGTGATTTATTTATGGAAATAAGTGAAACTAAGAAAAAATTGTTACCATGAAGGAGTAGGCAAGATTTAGAATAATTCTCATTAACACTCATCACTTCGTTTTGGTAAAAGAACTAATCTATTTTTAGCATTTTATTTAATATCATAATTTATAAAATAGATTTAAAGCCAGTTTGTCTAACATCTGTTCAAATTGACCTAATGATGTGTTAACAATCAATTCATTTAAATTGTAACGGTTCAATTGTAACATTCATTAATATTGAACTGTTTGCCAACAAAATTAACAGTCGTTTGTTTAGTACAGTCAGCTCTTCTTCGGTTGAACTGTTTTATAAAGCAAGTCTATATATAACAATTAAACGTAGGAACTAATAATTACATTAATTTTGTCGTCTAGCTTTTTATTTAAAATATACCTAGCAATTACTATATACCAAGTCTATAATTAACAAAATCGAAGCTTCCTTTCTCTTTATATACATATTTTTTTCTTCTAAAAATCATAGTCTGCATAAAATAATAGAAGACTGAATAAAGTCTTCTTATTTATAGTCTCTTATTGTGTGATTATTGTCCTTAAAACATATTTTGGATCCAAATATGATATATCAACACAAAAAGCTTTTTTTTGTTGGTAATAATAGTTACTTATTTTAAATTTTGACGTGTGATATTTATGAGTTCTTAACTTTATAAGACTAATCCTTAGTTATTATGTGCTTTATTATAGCAGTGATAATTTTAATGATGGTGCTAATGTAATATGATTAATTAATTACAATTTAAGAGTGTAAATGATTATGTATCCTAATATACAATGTTTGTTTAAAAAGTATCCGACTTGACTGTTTCCTAACAGAAGTCACTTTCTGTGGTTCATTTGTTTCTGTGGGAAAAGGGTCGGATTCTTTTTGATTCATGTATATTTTAGTTATATCTAGTTTTGAGGGGGACAACTATATTTACTTTTGCCATACTATGTGGTTTTTAAAATATATGTTATTAGATTAGAGTATTTTTATAATGCATGTATTAAAGTAATATCAGAAGAGTGCCTTTATATATTAATTAAAACCAACTCTATACAAATTAATTATACTTAGACAATTTATGAAAATTGCTATAGAAGATAATTCTGTAACGTTAATGTACTTTTATATTTAAATAATAAAACAATCCCGGTTTTTCTAATGTTTATTCATTGTTTTTAAGATATAAAACTCATCAAAATAAAACGAAAAGTAATAAATTTCCATTTGTGTAGTAATTATTGATAGTACATATTTTATAAGATTTATACAACTTAAACATGTTATATTGTATTTAAGGATGAGAAATAAATTTTAATCAAATAATTCTAATAATAATTTACACCTATATTCTTTCTTTCTTAATTTAACAGGTCATTATGTAGTATCAGAAGAAAAAAAAGTTTTCTTTTTAGTTATTTAATTTAGAATTATTTCTAAATACAAAGTACAACATGATTGGAGATTTTACCTTTCATCCACATTTATTGTGGCAGGTATGTTTTTAGAATTAGATTTTAGGACGATTTAAATGCCATTCGGAATACACTAACAGATATCAGCAGTTTATCTTATTGTAACTGTCCTTTTTAAATTACTTATTGTTTTGTAATACAGAGAATATTGTATAGGGTCTTACACACTTGAGATGTAGAGTACTGCATAGATGATGGACATAATTTAGAAATAACTTTTTTTTAGTCAAGGGAATTCAAAACTGATATATTCGCAAAAACATTGACATAAATTTTTTTACTCATCATACTTTTCTCTATACAGACGGGCCGTAGTTTCTCTGCGTGAGCTCCAAGCTGCCGGGTTTAGGTGGGGTGAGGTGGCGGGGTTACTTTTCTAAAACCATATGAGTCAATGTTTGATGCCACAGACAACAATAACAATACTAGTCGGCATCTTTTAGTGCCGTTAGTCTAACATCTATTCTAATAACCAGACTGAATTTCTATAATTAACTTTTAAATGTAAATATATTTATTTGAAAGTTTATGCTTTATATAAAAGCTATGGGATGTAATGAAATACATCTTACAACCCTTAAAAAGATGGTAAAAGGCAGTTGGTAATGCCTATTACCAACTTTTTTTATATTTAATGTCTGTTATGTAAATTCAGTATTAAGTGTAAAGATATTTCTAAGTGTTGTAAGATGTATTTTATTACATCCCATAGTTATAACAACACGTCCTATGCTAATCAAGAAAGTATTTATATAAAAGAAATATTTAAACATTTTTAAAAATTACATTGTTCGTATATCAAAACTGTACACAGGGTTATAGAATGTTTTCAGCAGCAATCAATGTATTTCATATGGCTAGTAGTAGTTAACCGCTCGCAGAGAAATTTTGGCCTATCAGTAGAAAATAGGTAATTCGAAATTGAAGGGACTAGAGGAAAATTAGCTATTTTAAGTAACATTTTTTTTGATGCTGAGGACATGTTTGTCGCACAACATAATTATAATTTTCTAAAGTGTAATCCAGTCATGATTACGGCAACTACTATTCTAGTCACTGCTTTATGCTATTTAACCCTTTTCTATTAATTTTAGTTTAAAGTAAAGCAAGTGAAATGCTCCTGTATTAAGAAATTGTGAGTAAAGGTGGGTGAGAGGAAGTGTTTGACTTAGTAAATTGCAGAAGCAGGAAACGAAATGTCACATGTAGGGCAATACAAATTATTGTGTGGATCATGACATCTTATTGAACAAACTAGAATATTACAGGGTCACAGGTGTTGAAAATGAATTCTTAAAATCCTACCTTACCAATTGATGGCAAAAGGTTTTTGTTGATGATGATGTATATCCCTCAGGGACTAAAATTGAATTAGAGTTTCTCATGGTTTGGTCCTTGGTCACTTCCTGTTTTTGGTTATGATTAATGATCTAGAGGAAAATGTCTGCTCTCGAGTGGCTATGTTTGCAGATGATGTGTCTATTTTCCATCACATCCTTGTCCCAAATCACACCGTGGCATGAATACACTAAAAGCATCTTGGAAGAGGCCAATATCTGGTATAGTAGTAACAAATTTTTATTAAATGCTGACAAAAAATTTTGTTTACCCTACAGTATGGGGATGATGACAAACCTGTTAAACTGCTAAGCATGTATCTAGATGCAAGATTGACTTGGGTTCAACACATTGGCTCTGTTTGTAAAAAATTCTCTAAAATCCTGTACCTAATTAGACATTTAAGAAATTGTTTACCCAAAAGCTCCCTGAAAAATATCAATTTTGCAGTATTGTATGGTCTCTTATTTTATGGTAATTCAGTCAAAATTGACAGAGTATTTACTCTTGCAGAAGAAAGCTATCAGATTCATCACTTTAAAATCTTGTGATGAGCATTTTAGGACATTATTTAAGCAAGAAAAAATACCAACAGTATTGAATATTTTTTTTGTGTGGCTAATGCACACAAAAGGTAAACTAGGTAGTTTCACGATATCCATACCTACAATACCCAAAAGGCATCCACGTACATAAGCCTTTTGCTAGTTTAACCAAGGCATCTTACCATTATGTAGGTATGTCTATGTTCAATCTGCTCCCTGTGGGAGCTATTCTGTGGGCTTTAAGAAATTTAAAAAGATTATGTATGGATTTCAAATAATGCTTTTTATTCGTTAAGTGAGTTTTTTCTAGCTGATGGAGACATTGTTTTTAATTTTAAATATTGCCTTGATATTGTTAATTATGATATTTGTACTGTTTTATATACGCACCTGACAAGTGTCTCCAGATTAATAAACTCCAACCGTTTTTAGAGGGACGCTACAGACCTTAGCTTTGTCAAGTCAGTCTTATTTTCGAAGCTCTTCGGTGCAGCCACATATACTCCATGTGTATTTGTAACCTAAAATTGCTGGTGCATTCATTAGTTTTTCTCTCCTTGTGTTTCTGGATATCCGTGCCAGAACAAATGCTAATTAATTAATCTCTACAATTATTTACTGCTATTTCGAGTCTTGCTACTCATGCCAGTTCAGTGACCCAGCTCAATCAGAGTTGGCGTCACTTTTCCTCAAATGCATTATATTTATGCAGTTTACATGTTCTCAATACACTATTTCAAGTGAATCTGACATTTAAAGTATTAAATTGTTTCTTAACTATCAATATTATTTTCAATTATGACATTGTGGTGATATACTTGTGTGTATTTTGTTAATATACAACTGTTAGCTAACAGCAAGATTAGCAGCCATAAATGTCAATATGTTTGTTTCTTTGTTGTAACATTTTAAAATCTATTATATTTGTTAATAATTATTAAAATTATTTAGTCCTCTAAAATTCATAAGATTATGATATTTTCTATATGCTTTACTTTTTACATTTGGTCCTCAGCAGGCTGATTACTTTAAAATTATAGTAAAAAGGACAAACCCAAAAGAGGTCTGTGATTAAGTATCTTGTCCTAGTGCTATTACAGATCACAACAAGTTAATGGATGGAGTTCATCATTTCAATCAATTAACTTATTATACTCTAAAAATTTAGATAATGGTGGTTGAAATTATTTTATCAACTCAGTAATTGTCAAAAGTTACATTATGTATCAAGAAGCATAAAGGCAAAACGATGTAGATATGACACTGTTTAAAATGTAGATCACTGTTTGTGAATGAACTAATAGGACTAAACATTTATAGGACCAGACGCGGATATCCTGCAGAAAATAGAAGAGCTAGGAGGAGGACCAACCCTGAAGGACACCTAACAATCAAAAACACTCTCCGGCTGACCAATATTGGAAATCATTTTAACACAGATCATTCCCAAGTATTGCAGATGATGTGATCATTATTCCACGAAAGCAAAGGAAAAGTGAAGTAATATGCTTTACACATATATACCAACTTTTAAAGTGGGAATTAATTATACCACCAATTCTTCCAAATGCAGACTCTGGCTTCCAGGTGACCTCCAGGTTTAATTAGCTTTACCTTTGAATGGGTGGACAGCTTATTTCCTTAGCTACTTGTGGGATATTAATGAATTGTTAAATAAAGCCAACCTTGGAAAACTTGCAGAAGACAACTCTAGGAGTAACAACAAATGGAGGTGGAGGAAACTGGACTTTATCTAACCCCATGTATCTACTTCCCAATCATTACAGCAGAACCTTGGGACTCTTGGAAGACCAACCCATCATGTGTTTGAAAAAGTGAAAGATGGAGCCGAACATCTCAACATTAGTAGAAATGAACAATTTATTTTTCAAAAATGTAAAAATGCAAACAGAAGAGAAGAGGTCATGGCAAAGAGGCTTCTGATAAATCCAGCTTCTCCACTCCAAAGAAATATGAGGGTAGTTCAAGCCAACGTAGGGCTGTCTGTAGCTGGAAGTGAGTTAGTTTGACAAAACCACCAGTAATCCTAAAACTAGGAGATCGACTGGATATATATATATATATTCTGCCATAATATTTGGGATATCTCTGGAACGAAAGTTTAGGATATTTAACTAATAAATTAGTTTGGTATTGAATCTCAATATCTATATGTATTAGAATAATTAATATACTAAACTAATGACATTTTCAATACAAACATTTTTAGTAGTGAATCACTGATTGCCTAAATCATTTTCATTTCATTAGAACCCGAATCCAAGAACTTCCTTTGTTTCCTAACAAATGATGCATTACCTGTGCTTTTAGTTTTTACAGTACTACCTCGTTTATCCGCACCTCATTTAACCGGATGTCTGGATTATCCGGATCGATCCGGAACAAAAAATAAAAAATTTAATCAAGGATAAAATAAAGCAAAAGCTTAAAGTTTCAAAATATTTTAATAATTACTGTATTTTGAATAATATTTTAAATAATATTTATAATATTTTGAAACTTTAAGCTTTTGCTTTTATTTTATCCTTGAATATGGAGTTTCAACAAGAAATATCTGCTATTACATTAATGTTGATAAAAACGTGATTTCCTCAACACTACAGTGTCGCCTTGAGGTATTAGGGCGGGTTGTTGATGCACTGGGAAGAGAAAGTGGAGGCGCAATGACCTCTGCGTCACCATCCCCCTACCCCGATGCGGCATGACAGTGTGAAATAAATACAAACCAGGTGCATGTTTACAACGCATCATAAACCATCATGTCATTTTTACAACTTTATTGTTGTCGGGTTGCTAAGACTCAAGGGTGTAAATCAGTAAATGTGAACATTTTGTCACATCTTAAAGCATTGCCGCCAGCATTGGGAACCCCCGTTCTTTTTTTGGCAGTTGGCACATCACATCCCCAGTCGGGAGAATCGAGGACGTGAATGAGAATCGGCATAGTATTTAGAGGTGGGCGTTGTTACTGCTATTTATTTATATTCGTGTGTTAGCGTTTGTGCGTGGAAATGGCGACGAAACAAAAACGTAATGTACTTACAATGGCCCAAAAGTTGACGCATTGAATTGTATAGACAGGGGAAACGTCACACCAAATTAAAACCTGAAGATAAATGACTTTTTTGTAAATAACAACTAAACCCTGTGTAAATTAAAAGCATGTGTAAATATTTCAGGTGTGTAAATAAAATGTTTTTCGTCATTTACAGTACATTGTGTAATTTCATGTATTGTGTAAATTGAATGACTGTGTAAATATTGTGTTTTTTCATGACTTAAGTCAGTTATGACGTAAGTTATCATTTTATATTTTGTTTTATTTATCTTTCTATAATTTCGGATTATCCGGATTTTTGATTAACCCGATCACTTCCGGTCCCAATTAGTCCGGATAAACGAGGTTGTACTGTACTAAAAATTCATTACTATATAAACAAGAAAAATACTAAAACTTTTTGCTAAAGAGTTTGTTGTTTTATTTTTAACCATTTTGTAAATTAGTTGAAAATTCGTTCTATAAAATTGATTGGTGGTTTTGCTGGTTTGTTGTAGAGTTTTGTTAAACTTTTTTTCAGTTGTGTATAAAAGTTGGTTTGTGACTCATTATTTAGGAGCTTTACTAGAAATTTAATGTACATGTGCATATATAAGAATTTTTTTTTTTAAATTGGACTTTTCATTATTAAAAATTTCATAATAACATTATATTTGATTAATGATACACTTTAAAGTTTTAAGTAACGTCTTGTGTTTAAAATAACATTTTTCTTAATTTTTTTGACAAATTTTTGTGAACTATTGTGGTGTATATTTGGACGATTTATGGCGTACATAGAGGAAATTCGAAAATAGAGTCTGTTTATTTGATTTCTTACTTTCTCTTCTTGCATTACCTTATAAAAACAAAGTCATCACGGAAAGATACTTATAAAGGCTTAATGGAGATTTATTTTTGATATTGGTGAATTTAGTAGCTAATACAATTATAAACAAACATTATTTCATAAGTGTTTCTTTGTTTGTTAATATGAATTAGCAAACATAGCGAATTTATACAAGGAGTGCTGACTTCTATTATGTGTGTAGCATGAACGCTGACATACAACGGTTATAACTGTAACCTATTAGATATTTCCAAATACATTATTTCGTCACTTTAATACTTTAAATGTTGCCTTGATGAATTTGACATTGATTGAAATCAAGAATTTAATCTAAGTAAAAGCATCAAAAGTTACCAGGAGTTAGTTTTAGGAAATTGGGAACACTTGTAATAAATTCAGGTATGAACCAGGATAGAACCAAAAATACAACAATTAATTGTATCATACAAGAACACGAAGCATTATGTAACTTTCCAGGAGGAGAATAATTAGAAAAAAGTAGAATTTCGTGAAAAAAAAACCAAAAAGTATCTAGTAAAACCGAAGGGACTCCAGTATGTTTTACCTAGGTGGTCATAATGGTAAAGTTGAGTGTGAAGTTGATGTCAAAACATTTCCCAAAATATTTTGGAGGATGTGGCATTATCGTTTGGCGCGAAACAGTTCCTAATGGCATTGGAAATGTGTTGAGACAACAGATATAATAACCTAGCTGACACTATGTTGGACTGTGAGCACCTTAATTACCTGGGACCGATACGGATATTAGTTAAGTCCAATTAAAAAGTGAAAACTAGTCAGGAATTTTAAAAAAAAAATAGTTAAGTAAAATGTTTATATTGTATACTATTTGTTTTGTAAAATCCAGAACTATTCCAAAAATGCCCTTTTTTTTTTTTTTTTTTTTTTTTTTTTTTTACTATTAAATACTAAGTTTTATTAACCTTTTGAGAGTGAAAAACAAAAATAATATGTACATAACATTTGCTCAGTTTTAACAAACACTAAGTATCAGAAACAGTTAATTTTGAACAAATATTAATTTTTATACAAGTTTTTTTCAGAGTAACAAGTATGAGGAGCAGTGAAGGCAACAGCTTTTAGCACTGAACAGACATTACACAGTGCAAGGCAGTTCTGGGCACGATTGAGCAACAACAGAAGTCAAATTTCAAAAGGCCATTATCAGCATTGGCAACATTTTACAATAGTTTTAGTCAAATATAAAACTAGCCTAAGTCTCATAGTTATGAAAAATTAGTTTCTTTTTTTTTTATCATTACCTTATATTTTAAATCTTTCTTTTGTCTTTAAATCTCAGGTTATTGATTCATGAATACAATGGTATGTTGAAACATATTGAGCACAAAAATTATATTAAACTGTTTGTAAAGTCCAAGTGATAGTTAATTAATTTCTGTGGCTCCTCGTCTGCTTAAGTCATTATACTTTTCTTATTTAAATTCACTCTAACTTCAGTTCACTTTATTTTCTTACTTACTAGATGATTGATTTGGATTGTGTTGTAAAATGAGCTATGTGATGGATTTCTTTGATCATAACAGTTTTGAGTGAGGTCAGGGTTTTAAATTTATGGTATGAGCCCTGATGTGACTTTCATATGTCGATTTACAGAGTTGAAATTTAATCGTTATAACACAAAAATAGTACTGAATCACTGATTGCCTAAATCATTTTCATTTCATTAGTACCAACTACAACAACCCCCTTTGATTCCTAACAGTGCTTATATCGAGAACAGTAGTAATATGTAGTGGTGGATGTCATGAAAAGATCTCTATTGCTAGTAGAAGAAGTAAACTTTGACCTAACAAAAAAAAGTAATCTCATTCCTACAAGTTAAATTAAAAAAAATTCAAACTACCACACAAATTTTTTATTTTATCTTAAGGTTCATGAATTCGTCCTTTTGTTAAGACCTATCACATTAGAAAGTTATTATGGATCTGAACAGTCTAGCACATTTTCTTTAAAAGAAAAACATTTATCTGGAATTTTTAATTTAGAGACATAGTTTTTGTATATATACAAAAATCATATCAGAATGCCATGAAACAAATTAGTTCATCAAATAAACAAGAATAATTCTATCTTTCCTTCTTTTTACACACAATTTATTATGCAAAAAACAAATTCTTAACACTTTTTCTATTCTTCTCACTTAAGCTAGAAAGCAATTAAAATTTTCTACCTTCTCTTCACCAAGAAGAACTGCTTATGGTGACTGAACAAGAAGGAATGTTCTCGACCATTTGATTTCCAAGACGCTGACTGAAATCTCAAAGGGTGAAGAAAGATAAGCAGACTATTTCGTTTTGTTTTGAGAGTAAGGTCCAGAAAGTCAAATTCAGTATTTAAGTAATTTAATATTGAAATAAGATGTATATTAATAGTAAATATTACCTGTAATTAACCCGACGCATGAAAATTTTCACTTCTGTCTACAGTTCCGCGTAGGTAACAATTTTTTGCCAGGAATAATTTTTAGAGTTTTTTTTGACCATTTCTGAACAAAAAGGTCTCTTGTAAGTTTTTGCTAAAAAGTTGATAGTTTTCGAGATAAAAATTATTTAGTGTCCAAAAAAATGCAAAAACTGACATTTTCAATGCTCAAAACCATGTTAAAAACCATCAATGTAAGTTGAGCCATTCCTTGAAAAAGTGGTGGGTAACTATTTGTATATGACAGAGTACATTAATATATTCTAACATACAGTAAGAATATCACTAATAAGTAAGATATTAACTAATTTTTAAGAAAAAAACTAGAAACATGTAATACAAAGTTATAGAAAAATTAACCAACCAGTTATCCCATACTGCAATTTGTTGAAAAAGTGGTGGGTAACTATTTGTATATGGCAGAGTACATTAAGATATTCTAACATACTACATATGTTCAACTAATTTTTAAGAAAAAAACTAGAAACATGTAATACAAAGTTATAGAAAAATATCCAACGAGTTATCCCATACTGCATTTTGTTGAAAAAGTGTTGGGGGACTATTTTCCTTTTTCAGAGGAACAATGTAAACTCATTTTTGTAAAATAATAACACTAAAGCAATTGTATGCATAGGAATCATTGCCGTGATCTCTTTCCTCACTTATCGAATGAAGATTATTCATCTTTTGAGTGACTGTTGCACTTATGCACACACTTCTATTAAAAATAAAATTTTCTCGCTAACAAAATTATATACACGCTAAACAACTCCTACGTGCTATGGTTCACGAATGTAGTCCGCACAGGCATGTGATGTGCGCGCATAACCAGTACTGTACTGTAAGGAAATGTACAGTTGGGCCTCTTTGAATTTCAGGGGTTTTCACTTGGATACTTGGATATACAGAGGTCCAAGAAAGATTCCAATGCCCGCAATCAAAAGAATGAACATTTACCTTCAAATTTCATCCAGATAGACCTCTTATTTATCTCCATATGTTAAGTACGTTTTACTGAAAATATCCGAAAAACAACATTCTCCCTCAATTTTTGCCAATAACTTAAATTAATAGAAGGTTCAATTGTTATTAAAAAAAAAACATTACTGAATGGAAGTTTTTTTTTTTTTTTTTTTTTTTTTTACACCAGCACTAAATTGCCAAGAAATATCCAACCTAAGAAAAATTTCTGCAGATATCTACATATAAAAACCAAGTTAGTCCTGGTAATTTTTCCCCCAAAACATTGTTGTAACGTTTAGTTACATAAGTAAAATTAAATTTTTCGATTCGAGGTTAATATTGATCTGAAAATAAATATCTAATCAGAAGAAGAAAGTTGTTTTTTACCTTTAAAATGTTTTTTTCCCCTTTCGTGTGCAACAAATCTATCGAAAGTTATAAAAATTGTAAAATTTAGTCTATGCATAGAAATTTTATTTTTAAGCTCCCGGGCTCATTCCAGCGCGTTTTATAGCAAAAATATTGGATTTCACACAAAAAGGTAAGAACCTTTTTTAAAAACAATCAAGCTCTCTTTTTGTGTAAGACTTTATTTTACGGTTTCTCCAAATTTCGGAGATATAACCGAAAAATGAATGTTTTTGACTTTAAACGCTTCTTTTTTTTTAATGTCAACCTACGTGCATAACTTTTTTCTTATAACGAGCTGAGCATCCAAATATCTACTTATGTTCCAAAAATCAGCCATTTAGGAATTAATTTACAGTTGTGAAACCTGTGAAGACTGTAGGCCTACTTTAAACTCTCATGCTCTGCGCAAGCATGACATGTTATGACTAGTTTCACTGCATGTTACAGTTCGCTCTATTAAAACTAATTACCAATATGTATTATAATATTAACCAACGAAAAATTACAAAAAGTTTATTAAAAATGATATCAAAGATCAGAGCTTTCTTAGAGAATTATCAAATACATAAGCATTGATCGGCAAGGCCGTAGCGTCGCCCAAACTCAAGAGCACGGCGATCATGTTATAGCGCAAAGGCTTAAATATGTCAAATAACTCTTCGGGATATTATTAAGAGATGTTCAAAGATTACTTAAGAACTTAGGCAACCTCCAAATTGATGGTTTTTGAGCGTTTAAGATTGCTGTTTTCAGGTAGTTTCGGACCTTAAATAATTGTTATCTCAAGACTATCAACTTCAGCAAAAATTACTGAATACGTTTTTTGTTCAGAACGGTCAAAAATCTTTGAAAAATTATTCCGGAGCAAAAAATGGTAACCAGGTCGCCTCCTGGTAACCTGTTGTTTCGCGTAAAAGTAATGAAGGTTATTATGCAAACAAAATCCATCCAGATATTTTTTCCACTCAGCCGAGCTAATCGCCTCTATAAGGTTTTATCGTGTGTGACAAAATAGTTCCTAGCAAACATTACAAGATCTTTAAAATATCCTGAAAGCATATGTCTCAAACATTTGATATTTATATTTAAAATAAAATTAACCATTTAGTAATTACATTAAATATTTGTACGGATCTGTTAATACTAAGGGTGTAAGTAACTGGAAAGGGAGAGAAAAGATAAGAGTGCTGATTATAAGAAAATTATTATTACCACATTTCAAAGGGTCAAGGATCTACTTTATTGTTATGCTTTGGAAGGGGAGGGGGAGAATAACTACTATATACTGTAGTTGGACTTATGTAGTTGGGAGGGGTAGACAAAAGAAAAACGTACCTATTATCTGTATACAGTAACTTGGCGTCTGGATCCGGACCGTCCCCCCTCGCTCCCTTCTTCACCCAGCTGTTTCAGTGATGTGTCACATACTAGCGTTAACACTACACTGTTTAACTTTTTTATGGGAGACACAATTTTAATTTTTTTCCAGCATAGTTAAAATGTTTAGGAAAATATAAGCAAATTGATACCAAACACCACACAAACGTATGTAAATAATAAGTATGTGATTATGCAAATAGTAGCTGTGTAAAGTATTCTACTGGCGGCTTTTACAAACGGAATAGTGTCGTGTTTGGTATCAATTTGCTTATATTTTCCTAAAAACTTTAACTATGCTGAACAAAATTAAAAATTTTGTCTCCTATAAAAAAGTTAAACAGTGCAGTGTTAACGCTAGTAGGTGACTCATCACTGAAACAGCTG
The DNA here is from genome assembly GCA_963513935.1 of Aphrophora alni. Classification (NCBI taxonomy): domain Eukaryota; kingdom Metazoa; phylum Arthropoda; class Insecta; order Hemiptera; family Aphrophoridae; genus Aphrophora; species Aphrophora alni. The sequence goes on from OY740767.1 coordinate 60,440,657, forward strand.
GGTGAGGAAGGGAGGATGCGGGGGACGGTTCCGGCCGCTCTCAAGGGATCAGACGCCAAGTTACTGTATACAGACTATAGTGTTGTGTGATTCGTTTGTCTATGGAAGCAAAGCAAGACATGTTGCTGGTTGCTAGGTGGGAAAAATGAAGGTTATTTCGTCACAAATTGTGTTGTCCACGTGTTTGAGGGTGTTTAACAAAATGTTGAAGGCTCGGATTTGATGAATTATCACAAATTAACGGATAGTTCAGTATCTTAAAATAACGCAAACTTCCCGTTTGGATTCTGTCGGCGGATAAGTTGGATTAACGACAAATAATTTTGGTTGACGTTGTTATTTTTCAGACGTAAAATGTCATTTGTGCCTATAATAATTCAAACCCACTTTCTCGAAAAAATGTGACGGTAAATTGTTTTTATAAAAGGTTTAATTCGAGGTATAGTTGCCTCGAAAAATCCGTAAAATTCAATCAGGGCTTGATTTATGAAATCGGGCCAGCCAGGTAACATGACGATGGCCAGTCACAATCATATTGGGCGAACCGGAATGGATATTAGATAAACAATAACTAGTAATTTATTTTTGAAATTTAATATTTGAGGCTAGTAAATAAAATAATGATGCGATTAAGATTAGATACTGACACTGCGAGTGTAGGGTAATTTTAATGGATAAAATTAATTTACAATTGCTAAATGGGGAGTATATGAATAATTGGCTAAATAAGGCTATTTTAATATTGAATTTGAAATTTACAAACTAATTATAGCAATAGGAATAAGTATATTGTTAAATATTGTGATTAAATTATAATTAACTTATGATATTTTGGCGGAAATAAATTAAAGATCAATACAAACCCTGAATCCTGGCTTTCTTTTTCGATTTGTGTGATTCACTTGTAGGCCTATTAATTATAATTTTTAGTAATTATTATAATGTTTTGGAAAACCTTTTTTAATAGTTGTATGTTTTTACCCAAATCATACACTTATTAATAGTTTTAATGGGAAAACTATTTTCTTACACTCCTATTGTCCGTCTTGTTCTGGGTGCCGAAAGAAGTAAATACGCTACTGGCGTATTGTTTGTTACGCTACTGGCGCCTTCAATGTTTTTCTGGAACACCCGTTTGACAGTATACGTGGTTCTAAAGTGTTCATTGCGCATGCGCTAGGCCGTGGACAGGCTGGACGTTTGTGGAAAATCACTCGCCGAACGATTCTCCGAAAACCGTTGCGGACGTCCAGGAAGTTCGCAACGTTCTGGACGCGCGGGGTAAACCGTCTCATTTGAAAGCATGGGCAGCGATTTATTTTGACAAAAACGTACCAAACGTCCAGGACTTCAGTACGCCGGTGTGTAAAGGCCTTAACTTTTACAGGTTTAGTATAGGCCTACCAGACAGAAAGAAACCTGCGCAGAGTGGCTCGCACACGCATGTAGGGGCGAGGAGGGGATTGGAGCGATGATGGGGATAAATTGTTACATTTTTGCCATAATATAAAGGAATTTAAAGCTTATAATTTAATGTCTTTTTATGTCTTTTACTTTGTAAAATATTTAAATTTACTAATTGTAGTTGTGAGGAACATAAACGATACATAGGCTATTCACAGTTTTTTTTTAACGCTGTAGTAGGTTTGAAAAAGAAAATATTAAACCCTACGCAATGAAGAGGCGGGCGGGTATGTCTGGTTTAACTTGGGCTCTCCCTCTCCCACCACAGTTCTACCTGCGCGAGACAAAACCGGCGTGAGGTTCTTTTCTAAGCGGTACCCCTATAGTAATTCGTCTATTTCCCGTATGACATACTGAAAGGTGAACCTCGAACCGAGAGTAAAGGGAGCAAAAAAGAACAATTCTTGAACTTAGTTTTTATTCACTTGTTTTCGACACTTAGTAAATTTAAAATAAAACAAACAGAACTATTTTATTATCAAATATGCGGTACCATCAAAACTAATATTTATGTTGGAGAAAATGTATATATATATATATATATATATATATATATATAAATATATATATATATATTATTATTATATATATATATATATATATATATTATTGTATACATTTTGTACGTGTATTACTGTATACGTATCCTAGAGACAATCATACCAACAATGAGAGTATCATGCTACTTACTTACCCCCGATACAGTAGAAAAAAGCATAATATCGGTTTAGCCAAAACTGTATAATTTTTTTTCCGAACTGTTTATTAAATCAGTTTTTTATGTTGAACCAATGAACCCTTTTACTAGAGACAATGTTTTCTCTTTTGTTCCTTTTTGGGCCTCATTTTATAATTTGAATAAAAAGAAATAAAATGATTTAATTTTTGAAAAAAAAATATAAGCCTAATTCTTTAAGATACAATCAACTGAGGAGAATAAGAATGTTGAACACATTGCCCAACTTTCTTATAATACTTTTTTTTCCTTTTTTTTTTTTTTTTAAATAAAAACCTAACAAATTCATTTAGAAAGTTGTCGAAAAACCAAAACTTTTACCATATATTTTTTCAAATTGTTTATTGAACTATATTTCCGATTTAATATCAGAAAAACCAATCCAAGCTGAGGCATGAATATGTTTTCGCAATACACTTTTTCAAAAAGAAAAACATCCCATTTGGAAAAAATTTAATAATTTTGAAAAAATTTAATTTCTTGTTAATTTTTTTGGAAAACATCGAGTCACTCTAATGTATAAGATTACAAAAATTCGAGTAACACATCAAGTTCCTGTATGGTTGTATGGTCCTTATTTCTATGAATAATATTATACATTTTATAGTTTTATTGCAGGCATAAATTGCTCTGTTTTAAAAGGTGTATCAAAGTTGATATGATACTCCTCAAAATTTAACAAAATGAAATCATAGAACCCTTTTTGGGGTCTTGAAAACCATATTTTAGGGAAACGTTCCAAAATATTTATTTCAAAATGATTTGGGTGAGTTTAGAAACTATTTTTGGAAAAGGGTCAAAATTTGTGGTGAGAAATTTTTGTGTATTGTTGACTCGAGTTTGATGGTGGAGGTGGGTAGAATTTCGGGGTATTTTTTGGGGGACGGGGGTGAAAAAGAGTCAAAATGGGGTAAAAAACGGGTTGGAAAAGGGTCAAAATTTAGGGCGAAGGGGTGCCTAGGTTTAACCTTCCGGCTTACAATCCATTTCCCTATACTATCATCTCATTAGGCCTATCTATTTCCATAGTTAAAAAACTGTAGTTATATTAAAAATAGAAACAGACTGACAGAACAAACTGTTTGAAGGAATTATTTCTGTATTTTAAAGTAACAAACCTGGCAGAATTTGAATAAACATTCAAAACGTGATCTGGGGTTATGATCGGTGTTCAACATTTGATCGTCTCGGATATCACCTTTGCCATGAACATGAAGGTGTGTACAATCGGGGCTTGCAACTTGGAAATCGATTGTTAATGGATAAAGGACCTTATTATTACGAGATTGTTTTGCTTTTGGGCAAATTAAGAAACATTTTTAATTTGAGTGACTTTTCTTAAATACTTAAAATATGTAGATTGAACAAACAATATAAGTTTCAAACTTGATAGTTGGTGGGCACTGTTTTCAATCATAATTAATTTTTTAGTGTCGCAAATGAAAATGCTGTCAAATAAATTTAACTTTATTTTAAACACTGCGGCCAACCTAAGTGTTCGGTAATATGTTCTAGTAGTATTAATAATTACATTTCTAAAGAAATTAACTTCAATAGGCCTACATTCCTGATATTGCAGTTAAATTATGAAATTATAAATAAATGATTTATATGTCATTTATGCTGTTTAAAGAACTAATTGTTTTGAACCTTTTTTCATAAACAATTCTTAATACAAATAAGTAGTTAAGTAACGATAAATGTAGTAATTTATAAATTCCATTTTGTTGTAATGTATTACCATTATTGACAGTCAGTTATTTGTAGACATCTAGGTTCTTTAAAATTCGTATCACACGACATGTGGCGCTAACTAGCGATTGATTTTAACACTGAGAATGTTGACAAGAATATTGGACTCTTGCCAGAACAGGAGTAAACGCCGGTGCCCGATTCAGTTGTCGGTTGACTGTTGTCTAGTGAGGTTAATATTTGTGGTTTGATCAAATTGTGATTTTAATACATGCGATCAAATAAATGGATCCTCTATAACATCTCAATAAGAGGTAGGCATTAACACCAACAATACAGTTATAGATTCCTAATGCATTAAAACATTTTTTTAAGGTTAATACAAATCAATGAACTCGGAGGGTGATGTCAAATGTTTAACATCCTGCTCAATATTTTTAATAATTAAGTAATTATTGTAGCCTATGAGCTTATAGTATAGGTTTTTATATGGGGTTTGCCATTTAACTAGGCTACATTACCTAAAATTAAGAAATTCTATTTCAGTTGAATACTCAACTAAACAGTCTAGTAGCCAATCGATTCAAATAATTGTTGATAACTATACAATTAAATTTGAATGCCATTATCTGTTTACTGAATAATATTATTACTTTAGTTTAAATGGTAAACCTATTAATTACTTCTGGCATATCATTTCTTTGTACACAACATAGAACATATATACTCAACTATTGGGAAAATCAATATTTTTATAACCTACAATCCTATAAGTTGATTATCTTTTTTTCAAAAATTGGTGTTAAAAAAAAACTTTCAGTTTTACGCTTATTAAATGTTCTTATCCGCTCACTTTACTGCATTATTAGTTTTTTAATAAAAATTCTGCAAACGTATTATAATTCAATATTTTTTGTAAGACCTTTATAAAGGAGCTATACAATTAATTGTAAATCTTTTGTTGAATCTTAGTACAGTGAAATAAGACGAAAATGGTGGTGAAAAGTGTTGTATCAATTAAGTGCATTTTTTTTCGATTTAATGCATAAAGATGAGACGGTAACTAATTTTGTGAGTTTTTTTGTGCATGGCTTCACGAGAAAATTGGCAAAAAACGCATTGTTGACGTTTTTCGAGTGCATCGCTTCACTATTTATTTAATATCTCCGGCTCCAGGGGTCGTGGAAAAATAAAAAAAAAGGAAAATGACCATGATGAAATAGACTATCGATCCATAAGGTAGGATTACTTAAAAAATTCATCCTAACCCCAAAAAAACCATTTCTCGCACTTTTTTTTTTACCTAATTAGCTATATTTAAATGAAAAATGGTTGAAATTTTTTCAAAATTTGGGAAATCATGTATTTTTATGTCGGTAACTCATGATATAATTTTTTTTAAAAAAATATTTTTCCACTCGCAATAGGCCTTTTTCGGCAAAAATTGAAGTGCCCGCCATTTTTGGTAAAAGTATGGTAAAAAAAAATTCATCATCTCAAAATGTAGGGTTTGATATGTACTTTTGTCTAAGGTAACCCAAAGGTTTGTTGTCTTATAAAAATTGCCCATTTTTAGGGATTAAAATTTTTTTTTTTCAATTTTTATTTTTTTGGTTTTTTTATGTATATTGCATTATTAATGCTTCATTTTTTTTTAGAAAAATGCACTTTAGTCTAATAATTTGTCCCCCCTATGTAAATAAAAAACATTTTCTAAAAAAAATTAAACATTAATAATGCAATATAGGCTACATTAAAAAAAAACCAAAAAAAAATTGAAAGAAAAAAAATTTTAATCCCTAAAAATGGGCACTTTTTATAAGACAACAAACCTTTGGGTTACCTTAGACAAAAGTAAATATCATACCCTACATTTTGAGATGATGAATTTTTTTTTACCATACTTTTACCAAAAATGGCGGGCACTTCAATTTTTGCCGAAAAATGCCGATTGCGAGTGGTAAAATAATAAAAAAAAAAAAAATATATATATATATATATCATGAGTTACCGACATAAAAATACATGATTTCCCAAATTTTGAAAAAATTTCAACCATTTTTCATTTAAATATAGCTAATTAGGTAAAAAAAAAAGTGCGAGAAATGGTTTTTTTGGGGTTAGGATGAATTGTTTAAGTAATCCTACCTTATGGATCAATAGTATATTTCATCATGGTCATTTTCCATATTTTAAAATTTTTCCACGACCCCTGGTGCCGGAGATATTAAATAAATAGTGAAGCGATGCACTCGAAAACGTCAACAATGCGTTTTTTGCCACTTTTCTCGCGAAGCCATGCACAAAAAAACTCACAAAATTAGTTACCGTCACATCTTTATGCATAAAATCGAAAGAAAAAAATCACTTAATTGCTACAACACTTTAAAATTATAATTTCACTGTACTATCTACGTAATTGCAAATTCCAAGCGACGAAATGGTTGCTCTACTTCCTCATGGTCTCACTCTTGTGAGCTTAGCAATCTGGATCTTCACATAGATAGTCTTTAGTTAGTCCCTTCTTTTTCATCTTTCCTGTCACAATTCTCTTGACCATCTCTTGTTCTCATCCGACCCTGACGCTATTCTAGGGCTAGGGCTCTTTTTTTCTTCCCTTTTATACGACTACAAAAAAATAAATAAGTTTCCGCCTTTCAACAACAAGAAAAGGAAAGTTTGTTACCCTCAGAGGCTCATTTATATCGAGTTTGGACTTGGTAAACCAGAATCGTTTAGCTGGATGTACACCTTTATCATGTAGTCTTGGTAACATCCATCACTTTAATTTTTTCTATCAGGTCTCTCTTGACCAACTCTTGTTATTTTCCGATTCTGACGCTAATAAAGTATTCAAGCGCTAAGGTCTTCATTATATGGTCTTTTCTTCCTTTTATTACAAGGCGATGATAACCGGCAAAAAAAAAAAAAGATGAAATTGGCACTCTGCGAACAATCCGAACATTTATTCACATCAAAACCAAGACTAGACTCACAGATGGAGCGGTGAAGTCTGGAGTGCTATCCCAACTTATTCACATCGCCGACTCTCACAGTGTCCAATGGATGGCCTAACAAAGTAGCATTGAATGGAGAAGAACCGAATGGATATCTATTGTAACTTTTATCATTAAAGACATAAACCTATTTCAAATATAATGTAACCAATTCAGTTTTGGATTTGATGAAAAATTGTGCCTAACTTTTAGTAAACATGCTTATAGGTTGATTTAAACATTATATGAGCATTGTTTTAATCAGATGTTATCGCTATTACTGGTTTTGTTTACATCGGCGTGATGAAGTACAAACAAGTGATTGGAACCTTGGTATAACGGTTGAAATCGAAAAAGTGAACTATATATCTCGAAAACAATTTTACTTATTATGCACATAGCCTAGTTTCGACCTCAACAATGTGTCTGTTGTGACGAAGGCGGATTTTAAAATTTTGGCCTGAATCAAAGTTCTGATTTATTAAAAATTTGAAATACACTAAAAGCCCATGAAAACTAACAAATCGGCTGTTTGTTTCTTAGTTTAAACCTTTTCAACATTCGTTCCCATCAACCAATTTCGTAAATTTAGCCACTTAAATTATGATGCATTAGAAGAACCATACAATCAATTTGGGGTTATATTAACCAACTAGGTCCACGAAAGTTGATCATTGTAATAATTTTATCTCTATTGTGTCAAACGAGGGGTAGTGTTTTGTTTTTTCCTATTTTAAGTGGCAAACTATCGTTAAAACTGTCACAAGAAGAAGACTGAATGTAATAGATTAGCTACTCCAGCTGTCCGAATGTTAATTTACATTTTGTAAATGAAAACTATAGTTGTTACGGGTTTTATGTTTTGGGTACATTTAAATGTTCATTTGGAATCAATATACAGGGTGACCAACTAAAGATAGGTACCATTAGTAGCTATAAAACTATAAGAGATATAATAAACTTTAAATGGGAAACCTTTACAACATATAAGGGATTTAAAAATATGTTATAAAAAATTTGAGAAGTGGATTTGGCGGCGTTAATTTTTTAATATCAACATCATGTTTTTGAGCATAAGATTTTGTATTCTTAGGTATTTATTTATAAACCCAACCATTTAAAATTAAGGCCTATGAAAGATTGGAAATTTATTATTTTAGTGGGTGCTTTGAATTATTATTTTATCTTAAATTTGTGGTAAAAACATAATTTGGTACAAAATATAAGGCAGAAAGGTTATTTAAATGTGTGGAAGTATTTCGTTAAATTATTTACTTTTATGACCTACCTTAAAGTAGTTTTATTATACCTGATATGTATTCATCAGGCTTGGAATAATTAACAGTAGTTTGAAAACCCCCAAAGTTAAAGGAATGATTATGTATTGTTAAACAGTACCGGTAACAGAAATATCTATTAGATACATGCAATAACAGCTGATAGTTACACATAATCAGTGATTAAAATCACATGATCATTACATTTGTATTGTTGTATTCAAACTGCTATTTCAGGACTGGTGAAGGCCAATACAACTGATTTAAGTTAGAATTGTAATGTTGTTGAACTGTCTTCTGAATTAAAGTTCATTAGGGATAATAACGATAAGTTAAAAAGAATTAAAGGCTTGAAATGCAGCAAATTTTGAGTTATTAAAATTTAAAAACGTTTCTCATGTATTCGAGTGTACAACTTCAACAAGTCAGCAGCATTTTTATAAAAGGAATATATTGTTAATTACTCATCCGACGCTATTACACTTACGGTGCGTATTATTTTCTCTTTATATAGATAAAGTTATTATGTATATATATATACAAAATCTATGTCTAGTTTTTACTTTCTCACCTGTAGCTTATAGCGATTTTGATACTCGGGTGAAATGGATAATCGAATTAATCGGTTTCAAATGATTTCAATATTCTGATTATTATTTCGAATTCGATTATCTGCGCAGAATTATTTTGCGCATTGGATTCTAACTCAGCTTTATCAATCAGGGAATTACTAATGAATATTATATCGTCTCCTTGTTCCTAGTTACGAATATTTTGTTTTCGAATATTTTATTCCGAATCCGAGGATTTTAATAATCGGAACGTTCCGAGGATTTTGATACTCAGATTCACCGAGTACTTTAGTTCGAACTCGCACATCACTAGTAGCTTATAGACAAAGTTATGTAATCAGTCAATAAATCGTCAAGTTTTATCCGAATTTATCAGTTTTGACTTTCCCTGTGTTCAAAAGAGTGGTTTTTGGAATGGTGTTTGTCAGTCGTATTTCTGTCTTATGTGCAGTCCTCTACAGGCCAAAACTTGGGCCAGATTTTGCTGAAATTAAATTTGGAATGTGGGTAATTTTGGCCAATCTCAGGACCTTTTCTAACCCCAACTCTTTTTGTAACTTAGCAAAATCGGCTCTAACGATTTTGATCAAATTAGCTCAATGTAGCCTCTACGGACACAAATAAAACATATCTTCATCTATATTAAATGTTGAGCTTGACTTATGAGAAAAACTATACAGTATAACAAACACACAGAACACAATTCTCATAAAAAAATACACCTAAGTATCAGACGCGCTTCAACGACAAGGTCGTCCTCTTCAGTGATACACCAGCTACACCAACCAAACCACAACTCATACACCAAGTTGTGGTTTGGTTGGTGTAGCTGGTGTATCACTGAAGAGGACGACCTTGCGTTGAAACGCGTCTGATACTTAGGCTATTTTTTTTATGAGAATTGTGTTCTGTGTGTTTGTTATACTGTATATCTTAATCTCTCCAAAAATGCCTTTTTTGGGTTATCAGTAAAAACATTAAAATGTGCCGATTATATTGTAAAAAACGTACTTAATTAAAATTGGCTCTACCGATTTCGTTTAAATTGTAGTGAAATGTAAAAATTAATTACGTACTCAAACACGGAATAAGTTTCGTGAGTCTAAAAGGTTTACGGTTCAGGAATAATTAGCAAAAACAAAAATGAACTGGATTTTAATCAATTACGATTTACACTGATGAAACAAGTTTAAAACAAACATGTTATAAGTTTTTAAAACTCAACGGCCGGTTCATATCCAATTTTTTGACTGACAACTACTGAACTAATATGTTTGATGGTGTTTGTTTTTATTTGGTTTTGAGGATGGGAGAGTGAGAAAGTTTGTGCAAGTACCGTTTACTATATAAAGTTCTGTATTTTTTGAGAGATGCATAAAATGTTCCCCTTCCCAGCGAAGGTATCTTAGAACGCCGTCTTAGGTTATTTTTTGTTTCTCTGAGATTTATTGGCTTGAGTATTTTAATACAGAGTGATTCAAAAGTCCCCAAATTATATTTTAAATCATATGAGTATCCTAACAGTAAACAATATTTTGAATTCCAAAATGAGTTTTGTTTGATTTTCGGTTACTCGCGCATGCGAGTTAAAGAGCGGGCAAGCAAACACCACAATTGGGAGGGGGGATGAAAACTCCTCAGTCTGCCATGACTCTCACGAAAGAGTAGAAACTTCTTGCATGGAAAGCTTATTTCTCCACGAAGTCTTATAAACGTAGCATAGACTTTTTTTAGGAACGTTCTCCAGTGTTGGAGCACCAGGAAAGACAATAGTACATAATTTAGTGGAAAAGTTTCGTGAATCGAGTCGTATTGACGATAGAGCTAGGAGCCGTAGACCATCCGTTTTAACATCAGATTTTCTAAAGGACGTACAGCTTCGATTGCAGGACTCTTCTCGTAAGTTACTTTGACGGTTGTCTCTGGAGATAAATCAAAGCTATTTATCGTGTCAGAAGGCTACAAAATGGTTTAAACAGCGCAGCGAGGTTACCTAGCGCATTGTCGACTTTCAATCGCTTAATACATTCACACGTAACAATCTGATTAACAGCCTGAATCATACATTCTTTAGCGATGAGACCTAGTTTCATTTAAATAGTCATAATACATACTTCATTAGATTTTCTTCTGTGGATATCTAAAGGACAGGACGTACGGGACAAACCTAGGATTTTAAAGATATCCAGGATAGATAGAATCACAACGGCTGTGCACGGAAGCCCGTGAACACTTTGAGAGAAATTGAGAGAAATACAAATATGCGTCGTCGCGTGAATTTGTGTATTGGAACATGGTTGACATTTTCAGCAGCCTCTGTAAATGTAGTATTCTTTTATTTGCTAGTAACCATATGGTTTTTAATAGTTTGATGTACATAGAATAAATAAACAGTTCTTTTCAAATTATAATTCAGGGACTTTCGAATCACTATGTACAGTAGCTTCAGACTAGGATTGTGTCTGGTGTAAAGGGCGTGTCCTCCCTTCTACTTGCTTCCCTAGCCTGACTTGACGGTACAGCCCATTCCAGGAAAACTAGGAACACAAATTACTGCTTAGCTACATTTAATTCCTAAAGTTACAACTTCGTCACAGACTTTTGTAAACGTTTTATTCTTATTTGCACCGATAAAAGAAACGAAAGTAGAGTACGCGTTTACACAGAAGCATTTGAGATCTATATTTTTTTATTGGGGTTGTACCGCTGAAAGTAAACGCAATAAAGTGTGGAGGCCCCTCTTTTCCTTTCTACCCCCAGACACATTCATACCTAGAGGTTACTGTACAAGTAAACTGTACACAAATTTAAGAGGGAGATTTCTAACGAAGCTTTGTTGAGATGAAATTAAGGTTTTAGTGAATCTCTGTTTTTACAAGTTGTAATAACTATTTGAATGGTTTATAAAGTAAATATTAAATTCTATTTAAATACATTGTAGCTAATATAAATTGGTGTAGATTTTAACAAAATTAAGACTAAAATATCGTTTTAGTAGGTATTAAGTAGGTTGCTTGTATTTCTGACAGAATGTTTTTATACTGATACAATATTGAAATCAATATTATTATTTTATTTTAAGTCCCATATATAATAATAATAAAATAAGTAGACTATACCATAGCTGTTATATTGTTTCGTTAATATTACATAAAAACTACAATATCAGTAGTGGGTTTTGGGGGACTTCACACCAGGAGCCAAGGAGCATAGTTCGGTGATATATGGTGATATATTTTCCCCTACCCCAAAATGTGCCTCCAAATTCCACCCACCACCCCAAATTTTGAAAAAAAACCTTCCGTTCCCCTGCCTCAAACATTCTAACCACTATCCCAACTTTGGTTTCAAAATTATTTAAACCCACCAACCTCATTTTGGAAAAACACCCCTCCCCAAATTTTTAACCCTTTTTCCAATAAAGTGTCTGAACCCAACTAACCCATTTTTTATAAATTTCTTTCCAAAATTTTGATCCTTTTTGAATAAAATTCCAAACGCATTTTTAAAATATACCCCTCCCCCAAATTTTGACCCCTTTTAAACTCACTCAATCCATTTTTTAAAAATAACACCCACCTCATAGTATTACCCTTTTCCAACATATCTGAGAACCTATTTAAAGTGGGTTTAAGCGACTTTACTCCAGGAGCTAAGGAGGGGTTTGGTGTTATAGTCCTGAATTTACCCTACTCTAAAATTTGGCCCTAAATTCCACCCACCACACTCAAATTGTTACCTTTTCCCCCCAAAAATGTTTCTGGACCAATATAAAGTAGGTTTTAGGCAACTTCACGTATGGAACTAGGTCAATGTTTTCTATTTTTATCTTTTTTGGGACCCACAAATTCAAATAGTGTAAATAATATTTGTTATATAGGCTATGTGTGAATATCAAAATCATTATATTCTTACCTACATTGAAAAAATAAGGACCTTTCTTGTACTTAGGTCTTATTCACCTTTTTTTGGCCCTCAGTGTATTTTGAAAGAAAAAAGAATCTGGACAATTTGATTTTCAAAACTGCGAACAAATCTATTATTAAAACTAAAGAAAATAATACAGTAATCGCCCCGCAATTTAAACCCTTTTCATAAAAATATTCTGAACTAATTCAACCCATTTTAGAAAAAAACACACTCTCCCCAAGATGTTATTCATCCAAAGTTTCGACCTAACATACCAAAAAACCAAAACTGTTACCAAACATCCTACTTTTTCCACACTGTTTATTAAATCGGTTTTATAGGAGCCTTTGAGCCTTGTGCATTTTCTCTTTAGATCATATTTAGGCTTCATTTCAAATTTGAATTAAAGTGGTACAAATTACCCAACTCTCTCAAAATAATTTTGAATTACCTAACAAATCCATTTAGAAAGTTGTCGTGTTAAAAATAGCATGTAAAAATATGTTCACGCTTAAGTTCAACCGTAAATATTCCCATAAAGTGGATTAAACTATTTTTTATTTTATGTTCTACTCTATTTCATCAATTTTATTACAAGCCTTCCCTTTAATTATATTTTGACCCCTTTTCAAAAAATGTATATTAATTAACACATAGTAGGTTTAAGGGAACTTAAAACCAGGCCGATGTTTTATCTTTTTGCCCCTTTTTGGGACAAAATTTGAAAATGTAAATGATTATTGTTATATATTTATTTTATGATAAAAAGTTAAAAAATTTAAAAAAACTTAAGTATAGATTTTGTACAATGTTGTGAAAATATGAAACTACTGGTTTAAAAAACTTGTACCAAGTTGAGATGATAACCCCAAATTTAGCAAAAATGAAATCATAGGAAACTTGAATACCAAATTTTAGCTAGAACGTTTTTACTCCAAGGGTCAACTAGTCAACTGTGTAGATTTATTTAACAAAGAAACGCTATGTTTAGAATTATAGATAATAGTTTTTTTTTAAATTGTAGCATCTGGGGCATCTCAACACATAAGCTCTAGCTTGGTTAAAAATCACAGATATTGTTAGTATCTGGGATCATACGTCAAAAATTAATTTTTGTGTGCGTAATTGCATAATCGATAGAGTCAATTTAATATTTGTTTTAATTTTTCAACATATTTAAAACTCGAATAGTTATGATTCTAAATAATTTGTAAAAATAATTTTAGATTTAGTTTGTATATAGGAAAACGTATCTTAGAATAATTTTACATATGTATTTTAAAATCCAATCGACTAGTTCAAAATGCAAGAGCAGTTTTTGTTGTGAACCACCTGAAATAGTATGATTAGTTTAGTAGAAGAAAAAAAGTTATTTTAGGTCAATTCTCAAAATGTGTAACGTTCAACATATACTCCCAATACTCAAAATTGGTATAGGCCTACATAGTTTCAATAATGGTGTATGTTCAGTTTACAATGATATTATTAAATTAAACTGTGAAGTAAGTTTAGAATTTCTGATAATATCATGGAAGTAGTCACGTACTGTTTTTGTTTTCTTCAAAATTATATAATTTATTATTGGACTTTCAATTTCACAAGATTTTCTCAAACCTAACACATAGTAGCTAAAAGTGATTTTAGATTTTCTTTTTTCAAATCTTAAATTTACATGCTGTTTGTGTTAATTATTTTGGGCATTATTGTAATGTACAATATACCAGGTTAGGCAAAACTATGGAGAGACCTTCTGACCTTGTTATCTTTGTAAAAGGGTGAACCAAACTCAAGAAACCCTTTTAGGTATAAAATGTACTTTTTTTAGTATGCTTTGTCTATTTGGGGATTTTGGAGGAAGCTAAAGAATCTTAAGTGTAAAGCCCCGTCGAAAGACACATTTTAAAGATCTTGATAAAAGAAAAAGAACAGCGAATACTAGCAGTCTCCACCCAATCCTATCAAAAATGGAGGATGAAATTTTAAGATCTATATCTACATTAACAATTTTTTAAAACAGTGTGACATTAAAATTCTTTTAAAACATTGTGTCAGTAAAAAAAAATCAAATAAAATTAAAAACTGATTCCAACAACTCCGTATTTTTTGATAAAATTATTTCATTGATACTTACAAACTTATTATTATCCTAAGTACTTACAAACTTATTATTATCCTAAACACTTACAAACTTATTATTATCCTAAATACTTACAAACTTATTATTATCCTAAATACTTACAAACTTATTGTTATCCTAAATACTTACAAACTTATTATTATCCTAAATACTTACAAACTTATTATAATCCTAAATAATTACAAACTTATTAGTATCCTAAATACTTACAAACTTATTATTATCCTAAATACTTACAAACTTATTATTATCCTAAATACTTACAAACTTATTAGTATCCTAAATACTTATAAACTTATTGCTATCCTAAATACTTACAAACTTATTAGTATCCGAAATACTTACAAACTTATTAGTATCCTAAATACTTACAAACTTATTATTATCCTAAATACTTACAAAGTTATTAGCATTCTAAATACTTATAAACTTATTGGTATCCTAAATACTTATAAACTTATTAGTATCCTAAATACTTACAAACTTATTAGTATCCTAAATACTTATAAACTTATTAGTATCCTAAATACTTACAAACTTATCAGTATCCTAAATACTTACAAACTTATTAGTATCCTAAATACTTACAAAATTATTAGTATCCTAAATACTTATAAACTTATTGGTATCCTAAATACTTATAAACTTATTGGTATCCTAAATACTTATAAACTTATTGGTATCCTAAATACTTACAAACTTAGTAGTATCCGAAATACTTACAAACTTATTAGTATCCTAAATACTTACAAACTTATTATTATCCTAAATACTTACAAACTTATTATTATCCTAAGTACTTACAAACTTATTATTATCCTAAACACTTACAAACTTATTATTATCCTAAATACTTACAAACTTATTATTATCCTAAATACTTACAAACTTATTGTTATCCTAAATACTTACAAACTTATTATTATCCTAAATACTTACAAACTTATTATAATCCTAAATAATTACAAACTTATTAGTATCCTAAATACTTATAAACTTATTGCTATCCTAAATACTTACAAACTTATTAGTATCCGAAATACTTACAAACTTATTAGTATCCTAAATACTTACAAACTTATTATTATCCTAAATACTTACAAAGTTATTAGCATTCTAAATACTTATAAACTTATTGGTATCCTAAATACTTATAAACTTATTAGTATCCTAAATACTTACAAACTTATTAGTATCCTAAATACTTATAAACTTATTAGTATCCTAAATACTTACAAACTTATCAGTATCCTAAATACTTACAAACTTATTAGTATCCTAAATACTTACAAAATTATTAGTATCCTAAATACTTATAAACTTATTGGTATCCTAAATACTTATAAACTTATTGGTATCCTAAATACTTATAAACTTATTGGTATCCTAAATACTTACAAACTTAGTAGTATCCTAAATACTTACAAACTTATTAGTATCCGAAATACTTACAAACTTATTAGTATCCTAAATACTTACAAACTTATTATTATCCTAAATACTTACAAACTTATTATTATCCTAAATACTTACAAACTTAGTAGTATCCTAAATACTTACAAACTTAGTAGTATCCTAAATACTTACAAACTTATTAGTATCCTAAATACTTACAAACTTATTAGTATCCTAAAAACTTACAAACTTATTAGTATCCTAATTACTTACAAACTTATTATTATCCTAAATACGTATAAACTTATTAGTATCCTAAATACTTTCAAACCTATTAGTATCCTAAATACTTACAAACTTATTAGTATCCTAAATACTTACAAACTTATTAGTATCCTAAATACTTACAAACTTATTATTATCCTAAATACTTACAAAGTTATTAGCATTCTAAATACTTACAAACAAACAAGTAAAAAGTTATTGGTACTCACAATCATAAGTTTTTATAATATATGGTCTAATTGCTACCCCTAGACGGTCTGACAATGTGCTAGTCTCTTGTAAAATTGTGCAACGGCAAGTAGTAAGGATTCCCATGGAACTCTTTAGATTTCCTCTCCTATTCGATTTCTCAGATTATTAATGCACTGAGTTTTGGTTTTATACAAGTTGCTTTAATGTGACCCCACACAAAGTAGTCAAGTGGTAACAAATCTGGTGACTTTGCGTCTACTCAAAATCATCTCGTGTCCAGCGATTCGGAAAAATTGTCTAAATACGAGGGGACACGCCGGCCATAGTGTGAAGGTGCACCATCTAGCTGGAACCAAACTTAACCAAAATTATTACTTACTAACTGGACAGTGCATTAATCTGTTGTTGGAGCATTGTCAGATACACCTAGTCATTAAGATTTGTTTCAATTAAGAAGGGTGCAACAAATTGATTTCCTATAATACCAAAACAAACTTTTTTTTAAGGATGTTGTGTATGTTGTTTTTTCACCCACTCAAGGTTAGGATCACTCCAATAGCGACAATTGTCCTGTTTTAGCTTTCCCCTTTAACATTAAAGAAGCTTCGTCTTAGAAAACAATGTTGTTAAATCCAATTTTATTATTATCAATATTTGCTATCATAACTGGGAAAATTCTACTCGACGATCATAGTCATCCTCAGAGAGATTCTTCAACTAAATGAATTTTAGATGCTGATGTGTAAAATTCTACATACTGATATTAGGGAAAATTCCTAAATCTTGAGAAATAGAATTCGTTGAGACATGGGGATTTTCGTTAACACATTGCAAAACATCCAACGACCTTCCTCCATTTGTAACAGATTTCGGTCTTCCTGATTTGGTACAGTTGTTTGACACTTCCTGTGTCTTGAAAAGGTTGAATTGTTTATTCTACTCCAGATTTAGATATAGGGTTGCGATTTGGAAAAGAATCATTAAATCAGTTCTTCACCTCATCATAAGATCTGATTCGATAATCATAGCCTCCTATCAATAATATGGTAATATACTTTCGTTCAGTCATTTCCATTTTAACAGAAACACGAGAAAACAGTTTTTAATTTTGTTAACACGGGCAAGACTCTGAAATACTGATACAAATTTAAATATCATTGTTTAAATATATTGAGGATTGGTCCTAGTTTGTCGAAACTGGTCAAAGTTCGTTTGGAAAGTGATTTTGGGATTTTCAACGATGTGGAGATATTTTCTCAATTTAGATTTTATATCGTTATTTGTAAGTGAAAGTTTAAGAAAAGAATAAATAGTAGCATAGTAATTCAATGTTCAACCACAAAACACGCCTTCATAAACAAAGTTATTAATGTTTAGATAGAAATTAGTTTCTCTCAAGGCTGATGTTATGAAAATTTCAAACGGCCGCCATTTCTGATAGTGTTGAGGAGGAGAGGCTTAGTGCTGCTGTTCTTATTTTATCAATACCTTTAAAAAGAAGTGTCAATCGATTGAGTTTTATATTTAAGATCCTTTAGCTCACTCCAAAATCACCCATTTTAGTGGCATGGAAAAAGTTCCCCTATACTCAAAAAAGTACATATTTATTACCTAAAAAGGTGTCTCGAGTTTGGTTTTAATAGGTGTTTGGGTGTTAAAAAGGTAACAGGGTGTTTCCATACAGTTTCCTAATCTTGTATATGTGTATGTACTATATACAAAAGCTATGTATTTTATGCGTATACAACTAATTTCCCAACATTTTGTAATCTAAGAGCACGACAGAAATTATTGAGCTTCATTTTATTGTAAAACGTATTACAGTTTATTATCAGCAGGTAGGCTAAATATATTTACAAATGTAACGTAATCTTCGTAATATCAACTCGAAGATGGAAATACGAAAGTGTCACACTATTCGCGAATGTGACTAATAATTGTTTCGGTGGAATATTCGAATTGGTTAATACATGTTAATATTGATGTAAGATAAAATACATATTAGTATACTGTATTTTATAAGGAAACATTTAAACTTTATATAATATCTAAGTTCATTGTTTCAATTACCTAAATCCTTAATACATATAAATTTAAAAAGTAAACAATATAAATTTCACTACAAACAACAATTTTAATAATCATTATTACAATAATTACAAACACATTTGGACACATTGTTTCTATTTCATATAATATCAAGACTTCATTATTCTTAACTACAATTTCATTATTTTTTGAAGATTCACTAGGTCCAATAAACTATTCACAATTATAATTTTGATTAAAGGAACTTTGATATTATAAGAACTATATAAATTTTAGAACGGTTGACACAGATCTTTGAAATCATAATCGTATTCATTATTATACGAAATCAAAGATACTAAATCTTCAAGTGATCTTTCTAAACGTTCAGAGATATTGTTCACATACTGTAGATGCAAATCCTTGTAATTGACAAGGATTAAATTTGTGCTAGGCAGCTGTATTGATTATATTTCCTCTTTGTTGAACCCAATTATTCGACGTTACAAATTTCTATAATTATTCTGCTAAAAACAAAAATAGACTGATTATTTTGAATTCAAATTTCTACGTGATGGACAATATAAATCTTTCAAATATATAACCTCATTCTTAAATATATTTTATTCATTTTCTTTTCGTTTTATGTAAAACAGTTAAAACTTTTCTATGAATGATTCATAACTTATTGTACCATCGCCTGAGCATATTTGTATTCGGCCCCTGACGTGAAGTCCTCCAAAACCCACTAATATGCCACAGTTATGGTATACATATTACTAGATGGTAGGCTACCGACTAATGTAACCAATGTTGTACTATAAACTATATTTTAGTTTTTATTACGTGAAAAGTAGCTCGTATGCTTCCAGATGGTTTAGAGTTCTATTTTAATTTTGTGATTAACTGAAATTGACTTTGGGATACATTGTATTTATTTATTTTAAAATTTATAAACCGTTTAAAGAGTTATAATAATTTTGTAATGATGTTGTAGAAATAGAGATCACTGTTAACCTTCATCTAATAAGAGCTTAGTACGACATATCTCTAAAAATTTGTGGTCAGGTCTGCATGCATTTAAAACATATCAATAAGTATCAGAAAAAAAATAGTTCTAAGATACCATTTAATGATACAAAAACTTGCACAGGGTTTCTCCCTCAAACATATAAAAATAAATAAATAAAACGAATCAGAACTTATCGTCACCAAAAATATCAGTTTGGTAGTTTTCAATCAAAAATGAAATGGACATGGAGGTCGTCTTTGAAAAACTATTTATATAACTAAATAGGACGTAAACTTACTTTCGTCGTGCTATAAATGCGTCTTCTGCGTAAATCGTACTTGTTAAAATCTAGCTTTAATTGATGGCGATCAATGTTTATTTTTTGTTTACTTATCCTCTATACAAAGTATAGGGTAAGTTAGGTAATCGCAAAAAATGTCGACTTTCGTTATTTACTTGTCTTCACGTGTCATAACATGCCGTCCCTCGATGTAGCCTGTAGAAAAATTGAATCTAAAATATAAAAATGGCGGCCATTAAAAACTGTTTTTAAAATATCTCATGTTATTAAATTTTCAACGTATTAAATAGGATTAAAATTTGAAGATTTTAATCACGTATTTAATAGTACTACGACCTCTCTAAGATGCAAAATACAAAGTTATTATCAAAAATGTAATTTCGAATCCTGAAACGCCAAGAAAATGCTTTGTTGTACGTAGATATAACGAACGTAGTGTTTGATTTATATTCCACTCCATTTTTTACACTGTATGCTCACTCGATTCTTTGCTATCAGCTTTATTTCCCTCCAGTTCTGGCCTTCTTCCTTATTTTTTCTCCTGACCGATCTCCTCCGCGTTATTTTCAGTTTTCCTAGTTTCCTGTTTTCTTGGGTGTTCTACTCTAGGGCATACAGACTTATATTTTTACTAGGCTTTCTCAGGATATCCCCAACCAACGGTAATTCCTTTTTTTGATAATTTCCTCCATTGTACTTTCATTTTATCTCTTCCATAATTGTTCGTTTGAGATCCGTTTGCCAGTGAATGTGAATGAATGAGAATGTTTTATTATCAGAAATAACCAAACTGAAGATAAACTAATTTAAACAAAATAATATAAAAAAGGAGAAAATTACAACACATTAATAGCTGTACACAGTAAAATCAAAGACTGTTTGCCGGGTTAGTATTTAACAGTATAGCCTACTGACAGTTCCATTAACTTTAATTTAATTATCCTTATTACCCAAAACTAATAATGTAAATTTGAAAATATATATTTGTTGTAATATTCAACTTAACTTATAAAATTAGCAATCCTTACCAATTAAATTATTTATTTATTTGTTTGTTGCTTCTAAATATATAATAAATATGTAATTAACGAAAGTCAGTACAATAATCTACACTAATAGATCAAGGTTCGAAACATCACAATCCAGGTATTCCCCTACTAAATAGAATGCCTTCACTTTAAGCCATTTTGCTATAACGGCTTTAAATTTATTTTCATTCAGTGATTTTATGGATACAGGAAGTTTGTTGAACAACTGATACAGCAGGTAGCGATGACCAGTAAGAATCCTCGAAAGCCTGAAACAAGGGATGGCCAAATCACATCCATTCCATGGTTGGAATTACGACTGTCAAATTTGGAAATATTTTGTAGATTGCAATAAATATACAAGTAAGGCATAATCAGCAATTTGGTAAAGCTCGCTCTAAATGAATGCCTATCAGATAAGCCTTGCATACTTCGAACTGATTTTTTCTGGCACAAAAATGCTCTAGCAGAAGCCCTAGAGTTGCCCCACAGACGAATCCTATAACTCAAAAGAGAATGAAATAAACCATAGTAAGTTATCAGTAATATCTCAGTAAACTTGCTCTCCCTCCTAAAAACAACGAAAGAATAAAAGAAACAAAAATCAAATTTTGAGCTCAGTTTCCATTTGATTTTAGATTTCAATTGTACCATTATTGTGTACTAAAAGTTGAATACGTTATTTATTTTGAGCCTCTTACCAAACTAGAATAATTTTAAATTTTAATGATTTGTGTATTATTAAGATGCTATAAGATCTAAATATTAATTTAACTTCCTATTGACGAGCGTTAACCCCCATTGTCTTTAGCCCCTTGTTCTGAGTTTTCATTATCCGCAACACTTTATCTGTTGGAAGTATTTACTCCATCTATAGTGTCATGCCTCATGCATTATATTTTCTAAGACATTCCTACAGTTTAAAAACTTTCCAACTCAGTTTTGTTTAATTATTTTATACTAAACCATTTTATTCTTATGAAGATAAAATAGGACCTTTAGCAATAAAGTGCATTACCGTTTCATTTTCTTTCAGATTGCACATAAATACATAAATTGCTATTTATATATTTTCCCGTTATCCACGGTTTATAATATCTATTTCCAAACCAATTTGCCAAACCGAAAGCAAAAGAAAATTACTGTTTGTAAGTAATCTGGAAACACTTAAATGTACCCTGACCTACTTAATTATATCATTATAGGACTGACGAAACTACTTAAAATGGCTGCGATTTTTAATGTTGATCGATCGTCTGCCCAATCTATTACCGTTCAAAATATCTCTGCCAAATTAAAACAAAAAAAGTGGGCAAAAATTACGATCTCTGTATCAGTAACACTTACACATACCTATTTTATGTAAACAACAAAGTTGAGACCCGAGGCGATCAAATCCTGACTAATCGTAATCCTTAAAACACGATTGAACGTTCGTACAAATATCTGTAAACGATCATTATTTGATGATTCCCATTAGTAATCCTTGGTTGCAACCTGGATATTTCCAAGGAAAATTGGATAAAATGTTCATCGTCCTCAACAATCTTGAACAAATAATTAATTAAATCAACATCATTAATAATACTGATGAAAATGATATGGAGTCTTTTTAAAAACACTTTATCATTTTAATAATGTGATTACTGTTTGTCTAAGTGAAAAAAAAAAAAGATTTACGTTTGATTTTAAGTCGACAGTCGGTATATATGACAAGCATGGACAAAGTAGAAACTCCAAAGTTGGCTCTAGTTACATCACCGGCCAGCACCACTCCTTGGAAAACCTGGTAGAGCGTGCATGCACTCGTGAAATAATATTACTGTATTCAGTTTCGCAGTGTCAGGTTTTTTACGCATTAGTAATAGACTTTTGTTGTAAACATTGCTTTTTGGAACTATATTGTTTTAAAACCTGTTGTAAAAACCGTTGTGTACTATGGTTCTGCACTTACTAGGTCGTCATGGAGCAAGTTATACCAATGTATATCGATTACAAAACTATTACGAAGTAAAGTTTAGATTTACGGAATTAAGGAGTATAATGTAGATTAACATTCAGACAGCTGGAGTACTTTCTCTTTGCGAGAGCTTGCAGTAGAAAGGTTTTTTAAAAATAATTTTTTCATTGAAAAGAGATAAAAATTAAATTAAAATAAAAGAGGTAATCAATGGTTTCGGAACCCCGGTGAAAAGACACCAATTTCAATTAACATTGATAAAAAAATAATTAAGATCACTGTTCCAAAATAGTGATTAATATCCCACATATTTTGTTTATTTTGCTAAATAAACTTATCAGGGGCGTTATCGAAATCACTGTAGGCTATATGAATATGTCAGAGTTAATAAATTAAAGATGACATAAAAAATTATGGTTATTAAGTAGGAAATTACTATTATTCGAATTTAAAAAAATTACCATATTTTATATTTTTATAAAAGAATTTGTACTTTCATTGCCACTTGAGTTTTCATTAAAACTTGTTTTTCTACATAATTTTGGTCACTTCATTTTGTATTTATATAAATTGAACATTAAAAAGTTAGAATTGTTAATTGTGTGTAATAAATTCTTCACATTGGTTAATTTATCTGCACTAAAACGTGTGCACGTTATCTAGAGAATATAATAAGGCTAGCACTGTTTTTGGAAATCATGGACATTTGAAGGAATTTTTGTGCAGCTATTTCTGGTCATAATATGATGATATGTTAAATATTAATAGTTAAGACAAATGTACTAAAATTTTTCATAAAATGGATTATTTAAAATATTAAATTTTGTCTTAAGAAATTATGAACTAAATTATCATATGTTTTAACTTCTCAGCTGTTTCTATATAAGTTCTTAAGTTTGAGGTTATGTTTATATCAGTATATTATTAACATATGATTATATTCTTGGTAGAAAGAGACAAGGAAATGCTATTACGCATATCGTTAAGACGTTGCAATGAACTCTCCGAGTATTGTATGAATGTATGATTATTGCACTTCTCCTCTAAACCACTGGATCGATTTCAACCAAACTTAAAACAATTTGAACCAAACTGAGCAAAAACACTGTGGGTGTTAGACATCCCTACCACCCGCTGTGGGAGGGATGAGGAATGAGAATCTTAAAACATTAATATTCTGGAACATTTGAGAATTAATTGGAATTTCCTATAAGTTTCTAAAAAGCATTCAGCTATACTAAATTTTGAGGTATCAAACAATATAAAAATGCCCCAACGTATGGCCAAACAAAGCCAAATTTGATTAAAATCGGTCCACGCGTTTGAGGTGTATCAAACACAGGCGACAAATAGATATCATTCCAAAAACCAGTTTTTTTTACCTATCACATAACTTTCTCAATACTATGTAGCCTATATATGAAAAAGTAAAAATTAACTAAACTCTTGCTTCCTCTTGAAAGGGAACTTCTGATGTTGAGGCACCATTATTCTAACAATTACAGCTACTAAATCAATGACTATAGAAACAATATTATTCTCAACCATATTTTGTTGCAATTTAATTTTAAAAACCACGTAAAAAAGGTACTGTGTCGAAAAGCAAGAAAGGTTTGTCTTAAGCTTAAAGTAAAAAATTGTTTTAAAAGTTCTAAACAAAAACTACAATAGTTAGTAATTTGATACTTTATATAACTAATTAAAACATAAAAATGAAGTGTACGAAGTTTTATGAGAGTGTCTTATTTAGTCATAAAGTTATTTTAGAAAAATGAGCGTTTTTATTCGTCAGAGAAAACAAAATTAAGTACTAATACATGTTTATAAAAAGTATACTTTGCTATGTTTGTATCACATTATTTTCGACATATAATTTTACTTTTGATATAAATCGTATGTTTTACGTAATGTTAAAAAAAAAAAAAAACTTTTAATACTTCTTATTGACTTCAAAATTGTACGTCACACAGAACTCTTGACTCGGGTAATAAATTAAATATCCGCTTTTATAGAAAGTCACGACCGACATCTTATCAAGTTCTAATAATGTGCCCTCTCGCATTCATCTTTCTATCAGGTCTCTCTTGATCAACTCTTGTTCTTTTCCGATCCTGACGATATTAGAGTGTTCAAGGACTAGGAGTCTTTAATTGTATTCTTTTCTTCCCATTTTTGTAAGGCCTCGAAGGCCGAGAGGATTTTCCTCTTTAAACAACAAGGAAAAAATCGAATAATTTGGAAAAAATAGTTTTTAGATACAGCGTTTGGTAAGTTTTTATTTCAATTTTCTGCTGAGAGCTTCGCTCCATTGAGTCGAGAGTTGAAAACTTAAGGAACAGATGTGGATCTTCTGAAATTAGCTGTCAGAAAGAATTTCCACAATAATTCAGTGATAAAAAACCTGAAAATTCTTTTAAAAAGACAGAAATCTTGTCTATTCAAGAATTATTGCTATATTACATTCGTAACTTAATGGTTAAATTAAAGGTAGTCACTTTTAATTATGTTACTTTCTTTTAAATTAAATTGGAACGTGTGTAAATTAAGTTTAACGTAGGCCTATACAATTTAAAAAAAATGTCGTATAGGGCCTTACAAAATCTATATGAAGTAAAAATGAACTTTGCAAAAACATTGCACTAATTTCCGCGCGCACGCACAAAACAAAACATTCGTCGCCATCTATTACGAAAATATGTCTATTATTCTTATAGGCCTATGCAAGAAAGAAACTTAATTATTAATTTTTTCCATGTATTTTTGAAGGGAGATAAAATAAAAGTAGTCTATTGTATTGGTACAGAACGGTACCCCTCTTAAACTTTATTCAGATTATATTAAACAAAATAAATAAATGTAATATAATTTTGTTTTGCTTGTTCCATAAATTCGTCTTATCCATAATCATATTTGATGGTTTTCGAGTTTTTAAAACAACTACCCCTTCTTTTTACTTTACGTTTGGCACAGTAGGGTGGACATTAATCTTCACCCAAATGTGATCAAAATAGGAAAAACCAATTCGGAGAAACCCAATCTCTTATAACATTTTCATGGACAATTTTCCCCCAATATATAATGAAGTTATTTTTATGTTAGTGGTCAGATGGCCAAACACCTTTTATTTGTGTCTGAAGTAAGCTACATTGTAGCAAAACTTGATCAAAACCATTAGATTTTGATATAGTCATAATTTTGAATTTTGATTTCTACAGCTCGGTTTTCTTAACGATTCGTTAACTAGAAAAATCGGTCGGCAATTAGTTAAAAACATAGCCTCAAAACATAAGAAAAATTATGAATAATAGTAGTCATTTTTCATGATTTTTAGTCGAATATGATTCCTACTCAAACAAAATAAATGGTTTGTAAAAAAAGTATTACATTTTTTTTTAAATTGCTGCAGTTGTGGAACTTTCCTCTTATCTAGTTCCTATGTAAGTCATTTTTGCAGCTTATTGGTCTGTATCTTTTTCCTTTCTTGTTTAAAGGCGGAAACCTCTCGGTCATAATTTGGCTTTGAAGAAAAGAATATAAAATAAAGACCTCCAGCCCTTGAACACTCTAATAGCCTCAGGGTTGGAAGTGTAAAAGCGTTGATCAAGAGAGACCTGATTGGAGATAAGAAAGAAGAGAGTCTAACTGAAGACTACATGAAAAGCATTGTAGATCCAACTATGTTCCTTAGGGGACTCTTGGTGCTCGAGTGAGAAAGGAGGTCTATAGCAACGAGAGAAGATAACTTGATGTTATAATAAACTTCTTAACAATAAAAAATTACTAAAGAAGCGGCATTAAATAGTTGAGATACCTCTGATGGCGTGGTGGAAGTGGTCCTCAGTGAATAGAAGACGGCTAGAAGTGGATGACGATCAACCAGAGGGACAACACACTTCCTAACAAGATAATTGGATTTAATATGGTTAATTTTCTGAATTTATTCGATTCTCAGACGGCTTTACATTTAGTATTGTCCCCTTGAGAAGAGAGGATTTCTGACACGGGATAGGACAGAATTGGGTGAGGCTGGAAGTAATAATTTAGTAATTTGAGAGATCCAGTTTGGGAGGTTGTAAATTTTATAAGATTCGTTGTTTTCGATACATGTACATGTAACTTATATATTACAATATATTTTAATATTTTACGTACAAGATACTTCAAATTTAATAAACTAATTTGTTTTGGCAAATGGAATTTTCTTGTAAAAATAATGTATTTTTTTAAAGTACACTCAAACCCCAAAGTTTCATGAGATAGCATAATAATTGGTATATGATTTTCTACATGTCAAAGAACATTAACTAATAGTGACAAATTAGGGTTTTATTTTTGAACGAGTGGTTAAATGCAATTACATTATTATTCATTTGATCATTTTATTGAAAAAAATTCGACTTCTCAAGTAAATATAAAAAAGAATCCTGAAGAAAGGCAAAAATTTGCTCAAAATCGATCCACTTGTTGTTTGCGTTGTGGGCGCACGAACAAATTGACAGACGTAATTTTAAAAACTTTTTTGGGCTCACGATTATTTAAAACTAATATTTCAACGAAAAACGTAACAAAAATTTCCATTTTCTCCATAGCATAAATTTCTCTTTATTATACACAATTTGGAATTTTAAAATGGAGTATTTTCAGATGTCTGAACATTAACGTGTTGGTATATATGTTACAAATCTGTGATCTGTAACGTAATGACAGAACCAAATATATATATTTAATTTATGCCCTACGAAATCAGTATTTTGTATTAATTTGGGCCCTAAAATTTAACAACGTCATTGTCTCGAATGGTTTACACGAATTTCATGGAATTATCAATACCCTGATATACACTGAGAAAACAGATCTTCAATTTTGTTTCTTTTTTTAGTAATTACCATTTTATAAATGTTCTGATTTTGAAAAATTAATACATAGTCCAACGGGAGCTATATATTTTTCACCGTTTAACATGATAATTATATGTTAAATGTAACAATTATGCAATTTCAGTACATAAGCGATACAAAAATAGTATAGTTTCACAATTTTCAATACTTAAGATTCTGCGGGAGTGAAAAACATTTCCCCTTTTGACACCAACGCGGTAAGACATGCGTGGCAGATACGCGGCATCTTATTTTCTAGCTCTTACCTGTGACTTAGAATACTATCATTGATTGTTAAATTAGTTATATTATAATGGAATTGAAATTTGCTCAAGGCATTTATTATAGATTTTGAATTTTTTTTTTTTTTTTTACAAATTTTATTCACATCTATATTAAAATATTTAGTGATATTTCAACACTTCGGTCTAAATCAAGTTAACTTTTCAAATTGTTACACCTAGCTTTGTGTTGAGCTGATGGTCCTAATCAGTAGTTTTAAGCATGCATTATTATATTGGTGGCTATAGTAACTAAATTTGTATGTAAAAATAAAATAAGGTTTTATAACATTTTCCTAAACTTTTCACACCGGTCTAGACTAAGCCTGGTGTTGAACTATTAATGCTGATGGCCACCTTTGTGAGAAATACCACTAAAAAAGGCCTGCAGATTCAGGAGAACTCGTAATTCTCTCGCGCTGAATTTAAAAAAATAAAATCTTCCTCTGGCACATATTAGGTTTGTTCAAACACAAAATCACAGTTAGTTGCCGACTATTTCCTAATTTATTTACTGCGTGTTCGCGTTACTTTAACTGTTACAAATTTATATTTTTTGAAGTAACTCATTTTCTTTTTAAGATATCAAATCTACTTAAAATATACGTACTAGTTTAAGCTTGCAAAGTTTCATTGAGATCAGTCTAGTAGATGGTGTGGTACTGCGAACTAAGATTTACCTTTACGGCTGTGAATTACTTATTGGGAAAATTACTTCTTTCTCCCAATTAGTTGCGACAGCTGGTGGTTTTTGGTCTTTATTGACTGGGCTATAAATAAGTACTATTTACGTAAACGGTTTCCTTGTTTAGATTTAGAATTATGTCAATAGCTTACGTCTTCAGTGTAAACTAAATTAATACTTAAATGTGATTAATTATACGTTGTATAGGGAATCAAGAGGGTTTAGAACAAAAACATTACATTTTTCTTATATTATTTAGAATGTTTTTCGTTTCATTTGAATTCTTTTAAAAACAATAACCTCTAATGGGTATACCAACTTGTACAACTATTCGCAAAACCGAACAGACTGACATAAAATTATGACAAATTAAACTTATGAGTAGGATCGGGTGGTATTTCATAGTTTTGAATCTAGAAGTAATAATCTAATATAAAATAACTTCACGTTGGAATCAGTTAAACGTACTTTATTCATAAGGCATTGAAAACAACAACCGTCATCATATCATCATGATTCCCGTATTCTTTCACTTTGACAAACTTTATAGTTTCCTATCTGCTAACTATTTTTGTTTTTTTCTGGGCCTATAACCTATTTGCAAATATGAAATAACTACACAGTCGAATCAATGAAACGCTCTTCATTCATTAGACATTAAAAACAACAATCATCATAGACTTCATACATTCTTTACCTACAATACAAAAACAGTTTGTCAGATCGAGTAATATATATTATATAAACACAAATATTATAATTAGGTCTATAGAATTGCACTCGGACAGAAGTCTCTATGAGCAATGAATGTAGAAAAGACTATAAGTCAAGTTCAGTATTCATTGTCATGATGAAAGTCGCAGTAGCTAAATTTTTGTATACATTTGCTAAAACCAGATATGAAAACTGTACGTAAAACCCAAACTTACAAAATGTAAATGTAACGAATAATGTAATCCCTTTAACACAAAACAAAATTTGTTTAATCAAATAATGAATATAATAGCGATAGCAATGAAACCTGAAATGTTGAGTTAGCCAATAATTTTGAAATACGTGTGTAATAATATAAAAGAAATAAGAGAATCACAACTTTTGTAGGTGATATATATATATATATATATATATATATATATATATATATATAGGACATTATATAATATATAATGTTGCAATATGTTTTATAAATGACTTACTGTTTGTTGTTTTAGTAATATTTTAAAACGTTTTAAAATACGCGTTCACCAATGCTAAAACTTATACGTATTCATAAATAAATAGTTAGAATTACGAAATTAATTTTATAATTTCTGTTAAGTACCATAAATTAAAAATAGCGGCTGTAATGTTAAATAGATATGTTTGTTAAATTTAACTTGATTTTGTAGTAGAACACAATTTTGTTCTCTAGGTTATGTCTATCTTATCCAAAATAAAAATTATAAAATGGCAGAATAATAATTTTTCAATGTCTTGATATGTTTAAAAACATATGATTAACAACTGAGGAAGTAAAAGAAAAGAAATTTTATTTGATTCCGAATTTATATCAGTGTTATTAAAAATTGTGTTCCACTGTTCTCAAGTTCATTCAGATAATTGAAAATTGACATCTTGGTCATCGATAATGAGTTTATAAACTTTCTCACATTAACTTGTAAATGGATTGTCTCGGGAATTCTAGCTATTACAATTTCCCTCATGAAAACGTGGACTTCTGAGGTAATGTCCGCCAGTTTAATTTATAATGAAATTAATTAATTTAAATATTTACTATTTATATTACTGTCAATACTCCCTCTTGGAAACTGTACTTCTGGCAATCTTTGTAAATTTAAAACAAATGTTAGATTGAGTTTAATATTTTTAAAATTTAATGCCCCCTCCCCGGTAACTTTACTCCTGTCAGTGTTTTTAAATGTAAAATAAAATATAGAATAAGTTTAATTAAATATTTGTTTTACATTCATATTATTGTCAATGAACACCCTCTCCCCGATTTTTTTTCACTTGAAAAGCTTCATAAATAACGTAATAGATTAAAAGATAATACTATAATGACAAATATAATAAACACGTATATACAGTATTTCTATCTATACTATACCTTCAGTCATACAATTGTATGCCAGTGATTTAAGCACACATGTGACATACAAGTTTGTTAGATGTATGATCAATATCATTATTATTATTTATTGTTGTTTAAAGTGCGAAAAACCTTTTGATCATCATCGCCTTATAAAAAAAAAAAAAAAAGAAGAAAAGAATATAAAATAAATACCCCTAGCTCTCGAATGCTGTAATATTGTCGGAGTCGGAAAAGAACAAAAGTAGGTCAAGAGAGACCTTGTAGGGTAGTTAAGAAAGAGGTATTTAACTCAAGACTAGATTAAAATGGTAATCCTGCTAGGTTTCATGGGAATTGCCACGCCCCTACTCACTCACTACACTTGAGCCCGTGAGGGTTGATGTACCGTATTAAAACATTGCAAGGTGAAATTATGCTAAATTATGTAATTTTATTATATAATATATAATGAACCATTAATGATAAGCCAATCAAAATTGAACTCATATAAGTTGTGTTTTCCCATATTTAACTTTTCAAAAATTAAACTTTTGGATTTCTGTCTTTAATTTGATTTCTTTCGGGTTCTATTAGAATGGTCTGCATGGTTGTCAGGTTTGACTTTGCTAGATTTAATTTTCTAAGGTCACTTAAAAGGTAAAATTTATTCAACTCGAGCATCCGCTCCTTTGGAAGATTTCATCAACGTATCGGTCACAAATGCTGCAGATATGGTCGATGTTTTCAGAAAAATTTGTGTTATTGCATGGAAGCTGGAGATATACATTTTGTAAACTGACACGTAAATAATTAGCGTAATAAATTAATCACATTTAGAACTATTGGTAAGACAAAGTTGGGAATAAATTTAACGAGCATTAAAAGGATGTGCTGCTTCAAGTCCATCGCTTTGGGGTTGAAGTGCGATGTTCAAAGTAACCAAATAAATTGTTCCACTTGAAAATAAAATTTTGGAGAAATGAATTTAAATATGGAAAAACAATAGTATTTCGGTGTTCCACGCTATATTTTTGTATTCCTGTTGTTTAAAGGCAAACAACATTATAGTCGTCAAAGGAAGGGAGGAACATAAAATAAAGATCCCTTTCTCTCGACTATTCTAATAGTTGGGGTTTGTGTCCATAATTTGCCTTTGCCTCAGTCCGTTTGGAATACACAAATAGCGTATTATAGAATTATTGTTTTAAATAATAATTACATTAGCTGGATTTTTAATTAAACGTCAAATTTAGCAAGTAACTTAAATTTTGAATTTGTTGAATATAATTTAAATTAAATTGTGGAAAACATTCACTCTCACACATCCTCATCCCGAAAACCAAATAAAAACTAACCAACACTAATAGTATTCCAGTTCGGTAGGTTTCACAATCTTAAATCTTAAAAATGAAATAAACCATGGACGCCGTCTTTGGATAAATAATTATATATATTTAAATAAGGGGTTAAATTGTGTAAAACACGTTCTCTGTGTGAACAGTATTTTATTAAAATCGAGCTTTGAATGACGGCGGTCAAGGTACATTATTATTTTTGGACAATTATTTCTGAACTGTAATGTGTTTTCACACGGATTAATCTTCATATTCTCTAAAATTTGCACGAAATCTGTAGAACTGATTTTGAAAGTTATGTATTTTATACCTACGATGGATATAGATTTTTTGATCCTTCACATAACTTTCTGTGTATACTATGTGAGCAAGTAGAATGTCAGAAAATTATAATTAGTTTTCTTTTATACTTCTAGGTCTAACATATGCCTAAAATTGATCATTTTGTTCTGCTTAGTGATTTGTATAAAATGTTATTACCTGCAATCGAGCGAAGACGCAAACAAAATGTTAACGTGTCAACGTGACTTGACGAGTATTTTGTTTTATTTTAACTTCTCATCTCTCCTATTGTTCTTCTAGAGCACTTAAAGCCATGCAAGCTTTTATATTAAATAAACACTTGTCTTGGGTGTAGTTTAAGACAGTTAGGTACTAGCGGTATGCCTACAATTAATTAGGCTTTTGTCGAATAAAATTTATACCATACAATAGACAGTTAGGTCTACATTGTTAAATTTATAGTGTTTAGTGCTGTATATAATGTGCGTGCAATGTGAAGTTGTAATTGACTGAATGACGGGGAAAGGCTAGCGTCCTCATAAATAGTTCTACCAAGTAATCGAAACTAGCTGAAAGCATTCAATCACGCAGCCTTATACATTCATCAACAACAATTTGTAACTTTTTATTTTATTTTAAAACGTAATGTATTCAAACATCGATTTTATTTGTCATTGACTTTTTCTCCATTCCAGCACATTTGTTTCTTCAGTAGGCCTTTATAAAAAATAAACTGTGCAAACATATTACACTCATCTCCAAAGTCAAAAATTTAAATCAGTAACTGTCAGTACAACAATAAAAATGAGCCATGACCCTTGAAAATATATAACGGTTTCCCCACCCAGTAATAAGTGACAGGTTAATGTATTCTACATAATGACGTCCCTAGATCAATGTATAGTATATTTTTATAAATTTATTTTTAAAAAGTCTGAAAAAAGAAGAGAAATAAAACTGTGAATGTTTTAAAAAAAACTTTTACATGTATTCCCAAAACTCCAAAGTGAAAATGAACCATGGATACCATCTTCGTAAACATACTTATATACTTTAAAAAAGGCCTAAACTTGGTTCGCTTGTGTCAAATCACGTCCCCAGTGTTTAGCTACAACGGTCGTATTGTCAGATTTTGCTACTGCCAAGTGGTGAGATTAATGTTGATGTAGGGTGTGGGTGAGCTCTGTTAAGCGACTGTTACGTGTATTGTATAATAAAAGGTATATTCAGGTTTTGTGTAAGGTCTTAAGCCTGGTACAGTTTGATGTTTCTGTTTCTAAACTCTAAACCTTGTTATGTAATAATTATACTGTGCGGATATCGGGTATGAGTGTCCCCAGACAGGTAGGCAGGTAGGTAGGCGTAGCGGTAAGAATAGTTCATGAGTTGTATGTACACATGTTGCTTTTGAAGAGTGTAACTTATATATGTTGAGGTTATGTTAAATTTCTATACAGGATAATCCCAAGGTACTCGACAGTAAATATACCCATAGATTAAATATAAGGGTTTGTTAATACTGTCATGGAAACTGTTCAAACAATGCCTACTTTAATCACGTAGAGTGCAGCTAACTACAATACGAGGCAAGTCAGGAAGTACAACTAGCTGCTTCCTACCGTCATGAAAACTGAAAATTATTTCCATTTTAATTGTGTTTTAAAAGTGCAAATACAAGTATTTCCTATTCAAATTAAAATCATTTCAACAAAAAGTATTTTCCATGTTATAACTATTTTGCATTTTTGTGCCCATGGGCGTACCCAGGACCAAAACAAGGGGGAGGGAGCCATGGTCATTCAGGTTGTAATATATTAAAACGGGAAAGGTGAATAAAAACCAAATTTTGAAGAAAATTTTATGTGATTATAGTAGTACTTTTTGACTATTATTTGCTTGAAAAAACGAGTCAGGTTCTTATTTTAATTACAGGTCTTATACTAATAACATTTTTTTTGAGTTTGAAAAAAACTTGTTCAACACTTTCGTTTCAATTCAGTCCCGATTTTCCTTGAAGATTTTCCGATGGAGGCTCATCAAACACAACCCAGTCAGCCTATCTTCTCCCATTATACTTCTGAGCAAGGTCTTCACCCTTCGAAGGGTACTGAAAGATCGTTCAACAGTAGCCGTGGTGGACGGAAAAGCATTTAAAATCGAGAGTGCGTACCTTGTTGCAGGGAAAAAAAATAGCTTCCTCGCCACTTCAATGTCCTTTAATCTGTCTCCAGCTAAAGCCTTCTTTTCCCCTAGATTGTACGATAAATCTAATTCTGTAGCGATACCACCCAACTCATAAAACTCCATGAAAGATTTTGCATTGTTTTCCAAATCATTTGAAGTAATTTTTAGCATATATGAAGGATGTAGATAGATCAAGGAAAAAGCGGGTGTATTTTCTTGTGAAAATCTAAGAGAGTCAAGATATGGTATAATCAACGACCTTCTGTAGTATTCAATCGCAGTTTCAGATGGTGGATTACTCCTGTATTTTTGTTTTTGAGCCATTCGAGGTACTGATAACTCAACCCCGACTTTCTCTGCGATGGCATGAGATTTATCATAAACTTGATTAATATCTTGTCAATCTTTTTTGATGACATCAAGGATTGACTAATATGATTCCTCACCATAATCAAATCCATATTTTACCTTATAAGACGTTCACAATTGGTTCCAAAATCGCATAGTATTTTGTAACCATGACTAAACCTACGATAAAAAAATGGTTTAGTAACTCTTGAATGCAGTTGGTAGACAGATTTTCTTGTAGAATAGTTTCCTTCAACCGAGAGATGTTCTAGTGCATTGACAATTTCATGGAAGCTTTCTGAAAATTTTCTTATTCTGTCACTAAATTTCTCTCTTAACTTTATGACCATTTATTATTTTTTTTATAGAGGGTCTGCTTCTAGAGGGGGAGGGGAGCTGCCTACTGCCCCTCGTTGGGTACGCCCATGTCTGTGCCTACTATTTTCTCATCCGTAATAATTTTATGTTATTTAAGTTTTATCTAAAAAACAGCCCACTTCCATAATACCTCACACAATAAACAATATTGTTTATTGTCTATGATAATACCTAAAGCTTATATAGATTGACTATTGACGACAATATAAAAGTAAACATCACAATTAATATATATACACAACACATATGCACACACATAAACACATCCAATCACACACAAAAACAAAATTGAAACTAACAAAACTTTATGTTTTGTCAAAAGAAATTTCAGAATATTATAAAAGGACTGTGAATGCAATCAGATTTTTCACAAAAATACACCGCCTATCATATGGGAACAAACAAGTTTAAGATAGGCGGTGGATTTTTGATTTCATAAAAATACAACGCTTATCAGATGGGAACAAACAAGGTTAAGATAGGCGTTTGTTGAACCCATTTAATTATCAGTATTCGTATTTAAACTTTTCCAACAGTATGGTTACTCTTTACTGCTGTTAGAGGGCGTGTCATAGTTGAATGAGACGGTGCACCGTACTTCCGGGTCTATAGCTTGACCACGTAGCGTAACATCTCAGGTTGCTGTAGCTGTGAATCACAGCATATACAGGTGGTACAATCATTCACATCTTCTCTGCATGTATATGGTAGTTCAAAGTACGTTCAAATGACTTATTTTAGATAGGTTTATTATATGATAGTTTCTTCTAAAAAATACTTCCTGTACAGGTCAAGTAAAAATTCTGTTACATATATAGATTTACAAACTTATGATTAATGGCCGACATTGTATAGAAAATAATTCCGATATCGTGGCTTTCTAAAAACTTTGGTTTTCTTGCAATCAAAAGCAAGAAAATTTTATTGAAGAATAATGAAAATTAATGTTCAATTGATATTTGGGTCAAGCAATATTGTTATTCATGAACTGGTAGATTTTAATTTTTAATTGTACCAGTGTTTGGTTTTTTAATCAGTCATTACTTGGTCAATTTTCATAATAAAAAAAACTTAAGGTTAATAAAGGCAATTCAATGATCTAAAATATATATTTTTAGAATTTTCATTATGACTTAGGGTTCGTTAATTATTTACATTTAAAGCGTGTAAAAATCGCGTATGTTTCATGGGGGTAGATTTTAACGCCACCTCCAAAAGGCCATATTACGATCAATTTTTATCGTCCCCTCCTCCTAAAAAACGACTTTTATCAAAATTTCCATAGTTTTTTTTAATACTTTAATTTCTACTTTTTTTTACTTCACTGTAAGTACATACTTATCTAGTAATTTTCATTTAAAAATACGACCACTTTTGTCAGAAATCATCATGACAAATTCCGCAATTTCACGAGGTTTCACATACAATCATCGCACTAAAGTCTGCACAATAAGCAAAGTGGGTTGCTTTTGTTACACTCGAGAAAAAATATTTCCTAAGTAATTAATAACAAGTGAATTTGGAGTAAAATATTGAAATATTTACCTCAACCAAATGTTTTTGACTGGCCAATTAATAGAGCACAAACTGCACATAAACGTTTTTAGCCTAAGTTGTATTTAATTACATTCGAGTTTTTAATGACTTATGGTTACTATATAATAACAATGCTATGGTTACTATATAATAACAATGCTATGGTTACTATATAATAATTGGAGGGTAAAAAATGACTCCGTGAACAAACAAAGGTTAATTTTGCGTTTTTATATTTATTCCTGAACCATAATATTTTGTTTACTTGAGGTTGTGCACACATGGAATTAATTAATCTCAGCTTTTCACTAAAATTTTAACTAAATCTATAGGACTGATTTTGAGAAATTATGTATTTGATAACAGCCTCATTCTTGATTTGATTTCTTGTTGTTTTTTTTACCGATCATTCACGAAAAGGAATTTTTGGAAAAATGCAACCAATACGTTTTGTTGGGGTGTTTAAATTTACATTTGAGCAAAATTTGATAAAACTGCTAGACGCTAGATAGAATAAAACTCGAACACAAGATCTCAAAAAAATTACGTGTATTTAATCATACGTGTTTCAACGACAATGTCGCCATCCTCAGTGATACATGAGCTACAATAACTATCGCTCATGTATCACTGAGGATGGCGACTTTGTCGTTGAAACGGGTTTGATTAAGTAAACGTAATTTTTGTAAGATCTTGTGTTCTAGTTTTCTTCTATCTAATATTATCTCACAAGTCAAGCTCAATATTTATTTATATGATATTTTGAGAAATTCGTAATTTTGTTTTTATTCTTCAATTTAAAAAATCCCCATATTTTGAGTTATCAAAAAACGAGAAAAAAAGGCCAATTAGGGTACATACTAAATTTGAAAAATCGGTCCACAAGTTTGTACAACACTGCACAACGGACAACCCTCAATAATAGAAACGAAATAATTTTTGGAATCAAGGATCTCAAAACGGGTATATCCAAAATAAAATCCATTTTTAACTAATCATATAACTTTCTCGATACTATCTATATATGACAATGTAAAATGAGTGGATAAGAAAATGATGCAATCCTATTAAACGATGCTCATAACGACGAAAGCCATCAAAAACGCCACGACAAAATGTTTACCAACAGCACACAATGCTATGGTTACTATATAATAATTGGAGGGTAAAAAATGACTCCGTGAACAAACAATGATTAAAACATCAGACACCCCCCTCCTCTTGTCGGATAAATAAAAAATAGGCCTTTAAACTGTTATAAAATATGCAATAACGGCTCTACCGATTTAGTTCAAATTTTACTGGAATTTGAAGATTAATGACAACCCGTGTGCAAAATCGCAAATAAAAATATATTTCGGTTCAGTAATAATTAGCAAAAAACAAAATCTAATATTGTCAGCGTTATTAAAAGATTGATTTTAATAAAATACAATTTACGTTGAAGACATGTTTGGCAAAAGTAAAGCAAGTTTAGGCCCTTATTTAGATATAATAATTATTTTTTTTTTTTAATTATTGCGTTTGTGGTTTATTGTTATTTTTAGTCTGACAACTACCGAACTGAAATTTTATTTATTTATTTTCTGTAATTATTTTTTTTAACGTAAGTAATGTGTATATAGTATATAGAGAGAAGTGTATATAACTTAAAATTTATATTATATACTTTTAAAATTTTAATTTTGTAACATTTTTTCAGGTTCCTAGACTGGAAGTGTTCTTGGAAGATAGAATATTGATAAGATGAGCACGTAAAGTAAGCAATCTTTTAATATTGAAAGCATGTCTTTAATTTCACTTTATAATGAGAAAGGAAACTTTTATCCCAAAACAAATGAATTAATTTTAATTAAGAATTTTAATTGAATTATAAAAAAATAATTAACTGGAATTTATTGAATCTTTAGATTTTTATATGTTATTATTAAGAAGTATCTATCACAAACAATTTGAAATTAAAATTTTAAAATGTAATTTTGTTATGTTTAGTTTTTTAACTTGTAAATGCCCTCAGATTATTTCTTTTAATTTAATGAAAAAATAATTTTTGATTTCCAACGGTTAGTGTTTTGTTCCAATTACTCTTGACTCTTATTATTATTATTAAATGCTGCTTAGCACATTATATTCGGTTGTAAACCTCCACGTCACCAAAGTTTCTCTAAGTTCATGGTTCATTTTAACTTTTAAAATGAAAACGCCCAAATCGGAAATTTAGATATGTGGCTATTAATATGCTTTAATCCAAAAGGACTTAAGTTGCATTTGGGCAAAATTTGATCAAAATCATTTATAGAGTGTTTTTGTCATATTACAGCTACGCTAAAAATTTTTGTTATTAAAACAAATCCTAAAAATACGGCCAAAATTGGAATACACACCAAACCACGTATACAATTAATTTGTATATTTCCTTAAACGTTTATGATATACTGCGATGAACGAAACTCCAGTTAGCACACACACACTTCATGGCTTACTTCGTAATTTAAAAGTACGCAAGTAAATGGGCGCCAGTCCAATCATACAATGTGATACTGTACAAGCAAAACCTCTAAATGTAATGCCCAAGTTGGTTTCTTAGGCCTTGTAGAAAATGTTAATTGTATTGGTATATCAAGAGGTCTTATCCACTAGGGTATGTTTGTTTAAAAACAGTAGTTACACAGATTTTTAATCTCGTAATTTGTATATATCACTACTTTCCTAACCAAACTTATCTTGTATACTGGATAAGTAAAAATCTATGTTATATTTAAACTAAACTTCTTTAACCATCATGTAATGTAATACAGATCCTCTAAATGAATTGACCACAAAGTTGGTTTGGTCCTTGTAGGAAATATTATATTGGATAGATAAGGGCTCTTATCCACAGTATAGGTCACGTAATACAGATTAAGATTGTTTAAAACTGTTATTGTCTATATCAATACATTCTTGACATTATCGTCGTAGTCTTCACTCACTTTGTCAGTATCTACTGGCGGGTCTCGGAGCTGTACATAGCTTCGCTCGTGTCGTTGACTGTTGGATCTCGTAACTTTAGGAATATCACAATTTCTTGGTTAGGTTTTTAATTTGACAATAAATTCGCTATTTGTCATCGTAAAGATGTGTAGTTGTTTTGGTTGTGGAGCGAAATCTACAATTTTAAAATCTAATTTAGTATAAGTTGAATAACACACGATAATGAATAAAAAGCTGTTTAAAATGGCCGCAATT
The DNA here is from genome assembly GCA_963513935.1 of Aphrophora alni. NCBI lineage: Eukaryota > Metazoa > Arthropoda > Insecta > Hemiptera > Aphrophoridae > Aphrophora > Aphrophora alni. The sequence goes on from OY740767.1 coordinate 60,480,866, forward strand.
TTGACATTATCTTTTTTTCCTCAAATTTCAGTAAGGTTCAATATAAACAGCATATAGTCTCTTATATCAAATTTCATGTTCCTATCTTAAGTTTTGTGGCCGTTATCTTGCTTGCGCTTAGACGACGGATCGACGGATGCTGTAAAAACAATTACTAAAATTACCCTAATATATCTTATACTGTATAATAAAATAGATTATAATTTTCGAAACTTTAGGTTTACTAGTCCTTTTCTGTTAAGAATTTTAACATGTTTGATTAACTATATTTGCGTGGTTATTTCATCAAACCACTGCAATATCTACATTCATCAAAACATCGATTGTTATCAAATGAACGTGCAATTTAAAAATAATGTTGTTGTCTGAGGTTCAAGTTAGGATCAAAAATTTGAAGCTGCTGGTTAACGTCATGATTCAGTGCCTTTCGATTCAGTGTACTATGGAATTTTCTCGTCCAATAAGTGTTGATTTACACCCCTGATCAAATTTAATCATTCCATGGAGCACCTAATCTTCACGCAAAACTGCAAAAATGTTAAGTCAATTCTTGAACAACACTGTTCTTGGAATATTGCGGGATCATCACTTTACATCCTCACTTTAATTTTACTTATAACAATTGATCCAGATCTCACATCACACATCAAATTAAACAAAGGTGTTAAAACATTGCACAATATTTCTTACTCATCCATCCTCAAAACCAAATAAAAAGTAATCGTCAACAAAAATGTTAATTCGGTTGTTGTCAATCAAAAATATAAAATGAACCACGAACACCCCATTTGAAAACATATTTATACTTTTAAATAAGAGTTTAAACTTGCTTCGTTTGTGTCATAAACACGCCTTCAGCGTAAATCGTATTTGATGAAAATCTAACAAAATGCGGTCCAGGCTTATTATGTTGTTTTGTTTTTAATAAACTATTTCTACTTGCTATTTTGAACACGGATTTGCCTCATTAATCTTCACTAAAATTTGAACGAAATCAGTAAAACTGATTTTGAGTAAATATGTTCATTATAACAGCCACGATGGTTGATTTTTTTTTTTATTGAAACAGAACCCGTATTTTAAAAAAGAAGACTGCTACAATTAAATTTTTAGCATCAAGCACATTCCTATACTTACCTCGTGATAGGAAAGTAAAAAGTGATTTACTGAGCTCACAATTATTAGACCGTCAGACACCTCCCCCCCTTTCATTTTTTCCTGAACTGGATTAGAAACCCTAATAATTTCGCGCCTATTAGAATGGCAAGTGAGATGGGAAAATAACAAGGCAATTTAACAGTAGAACAGTAATTGTAGTTTAAATTGACCTATATAGCCTATATGGAACACAATTAAATTAGCAACAGCACTTCAGTAGGCAAATAAATAACAGATGGTTTCAATGAAGAGGCAAATGTATAGTTTAACAATAACATTTCTATGAAAACAGACTAATTCTATTTCTAGACGTTCGCGTATTCAAACACTTTGCGAAATTAGATTTTAACACTGTCTTCGGTAGCTTTGAAATAGTTGTGTTATAGAAATAAATATTGTGTTGGACTAAATTAGTTGAATTCGATTGTCATAAACAGCTTAGTAATATGACCTGAAATAGACAACAATTGTGGAAACGTCCATCACCATGAAATATCTACAACTTGTGGGATATTTTTAGTTCTCTGTCATTTGGATACCTAATAATTATCCACAAGTATAACCTATTGAACTTAGTAGATTATGTGAGCATTTGTTTTTAGCCGATGTTTCAATAACTTATGTATAAAAAATATTAAATTTAACCTCGGTGTTATAAAAAAAAAGTAGATATCAAAATTAAAAATCTATGGGTGTAAGATACCAATTCAAGTTTGAGGAAATATCTCATTGAGGAAGTCGCTAACAACGTGAGCACCTTGCTGAAAAATCAAGTTTTCATCCTCAATTTGGGAAAGAGGATATAGGTCAAACATGTCACTATAGTTAGTGCAACTCGTTTTCAACAAAGAGCCATAACACAATCTCGAGGAGGAGCCTACTTTTGAGCTGTCACGTTAATGTTGAACGAAAGCGTGAGGAACTTCATTATCAAATTCAGCTTGGAAATGATTTTCCAACATGATGGTTTAACTCGACATTTTTCTTAAGTACCTATATCTCACTTGAATACTAATTTCTTGAACTAGATTAGACGTGGTGGACAAATCAATTGTCCATCACGATCACCTGACATGACGTCAGTATATTACTTCATTAGAGGCCGTATAAAAACGATAGTATATCAACAGAAAACTAATACAAAAGAAGAGTTAAAATTTACAATGATGTTGAAACGATCCTGATATAATAGGGAAAACCATTGACAATATTATTTGACGTCGGGCAGAGTGATGTGTACATTGTAAAGGGGAACAATTATTGTCACTGAGATTTGTTATTTTGTTAGCATTTATCATTCTTTTTTTTTCGATATTAAAAAGAATGTTTACTAAGTACAAAATAAAACGATTTTCTCTTTATTTTACATCTATTTTGCTTTAATTTAAAAACCAATTTAAAGTTTGTATACTTTTTGTATTCATATCAACTTATTCAGAATTAAATAAAAAATTGTAGAACTCAAAAAAAGTTTGTTATCATTTGACGTTCAGAAAAAAATTAAATAACTATTTGTCTTTCAAAGAGGAAACGACAATTAATTGTCCTTGTACATTTTTGTGTGTAAAATTAACTGTTTTCTAGATATTCCATTTTAAATATTTTAAGTGGCCTTCATTTTTAAATGAGTCGGTTGAAAAGGAAATCGGTTGATAATTATTCTCAAATTGGGTCTGATAAAAAGCATGCAAAATGTCAAATCTGTATCATTTACCGTTTAAAAGATATGAATTTGTTGTTCAAAACAAAAATGACGGCTAAATAGACAACTAACCATTTTAGGACTTTTGTCCATATGAACTTTTCTTTATTTTCACGAGTATACGTCCTGAAAGTATCTCCGATTCTTTTTGAGACATTCTGTTTAATACATAACTAGCCTATACTTTGATATTTTCACTTTTCATTCAAACATAATATCTAAATGTGTTTCAATATTTTCACTGTTCATTAATATATATTAAGAAATGAAATGTAATATTTTTACTTTCCGCTAACATACTTTGTTTTGGTATTTATCTTTTCTTTAACAAATAATAAATAATTTGTTTTAATATTTTTCATTCTGTTTGACATATAATAAATATTATAATGTTTTTAGTTTTTGTTAACATATTATAAATTAATGATTTTCATTTTTTTTTTCCTGTAAAAATTCATTACTAACTGTGTTTTAATGTTTTAACTTTCATTACATATAATTTAGAACTGTACTTTAATATTTTTACTTTTCGTTAACACGGAAAGCAAAACATAAATATACGTTTAAGAAAACATAAATGACGTTTTCATTAACAAAATTAAGACAAAATTCTCTCTCTCTCTCTCTCTCTCTCTCTCTCTTTCTCTCTCTCTCTCTCTCTCTCTCTCTCTCTCTCTCTCTCTCTCTCTCTCTCTCTCTTTCTCTCTCTCTCTCTCTCTCTCTCTCTCTCTCTCTCTCTCTCTCTCTCTCTCTCTCTCTCTCTCTCTCTCTCTCTCTCTCTCTCTCTCTCTCTCTCATGACGCTCTTATTATTATTATTACAGATACCTATTACAATAATTATTGATATCAAAACTATTGTTACCTCTACGTCAGTGTGTTGGAGTCCGTATATGCTGTATAGTGTTTAATGAAAATAAGAACGTGTAAAGGTTTCCCACTTTCAAAATACAATATTGTTAAAGTTATAATAGTTAATGTTTATAACCGCCCGATAGTGTGGTGAAAACATAATGAATACAAGTTTAGTACAGTCATGTTTCGAATCAAAATTAAAAGTTTCATCACAATAGGATGTAACGTTTTAGAATGCATAAGCGCTCTCATGATTCTGAAGAAAATGTACACACTTTATTGATTGTACTAATTTTTTAAATACTTTAATTCCGCTTGTAATTGTATATTCCCAACTATCTACAATAATAAAATATGACATTATCTTTAAAAAAAAATAACAACAAATTTCGGACAAGAAAATAATTCTATGGAACAATAATTGTATAGAAGTTGTTTAATATCGGTCAATTATTGTTTGTAGAAGGCCAAAGTCTGACATTTTGTCGCAATCAACCTTTACACTAGGATAGGCTAATGTCCCCACTTGTCCTAAATATACTTATACTTAATGTCACAACCATAAATTCTGATGAATATTAGAGAAAATCTATCTTAAAATATCTTCCTATTTTGACCTTTTAAAAGTAAACTATTTAAGACCAACGGAATTTGTTCGTAACGCTACGAAGCGATTTAATAAAACTATTTTAATGATTACGTGGAAACTCTTAATCCAGTGTACAGTTTTAAATAAGGCTTACAGATTCTTGGAATAATGCATAATGCAAGCTGTTCGTAACCCTACGAAGCGATTTAATAAAACTATTTTAATGATTACGTGGAAACTTTTAATCCAGTGTACAGTTTTAAATAAGGCTTACAGATTCTTGGAATAATGCATAATGCAAGCTGTTCGTAACCCTACAAAGCGATTTAATTAAACTATTTTAATGATTACGTGGAAACTTTTAATCCAGTGTACAGTTTTAAATAAGGCTTACAGATTCTTGGAATAATGCATAATGCAAGCTGTTCGTAACCCTACGAAGCGATTTAATTAAACTATTTTAATGATTACGTGGAAACTTTTAATCCAGTGTACAGTTTTAAATAAGGCTTACAGATTCTTGGAATAATGCATAATGCAAGCTGTTCGTAACCCTACGAAGCGATTTAATTAAACTATTTTAATGATTACGTGGAAACTCTTAATCCAGTGTACAGTTTTAAATAAGGCTTACAGATTCTTGGAATAATGCATAATGCAAGCTGTTCGTAACCCTACGAAGCGATTTAATAAAACTATTTTAATGATTACGTGGAAACTTTTAATCCAGTGTACAGTTTTAAATAAGGCTTACAGATTCTTGGAATAATGCATAATGCAAGCTGTTCGTAACGCTACGAAGCGATTTAATAAAACTATTTTAATGATTACGTGGAAACTCTTAATCCAGTGTACAGTTTTAAATAAGGCTTACAGATTCTTGGAATAATGCATAATGCAAGCTGTTCGTAACCCTACGAAGCGATTTAATAAAACTATTTTAATGATTACGTGGAAACTTTTAATCCAGTGTACAGTTTTAAATAAGGCTTACAGATTCTTGGAATAATGCATAATGCAAGCTGTTCGTAACCCTACAAAGCGATTTAATTAAACTATTTTAATGATTACGTGGAAACTTTTAATCCAGTGTACAGTTTTAAATAAGGCTTACAGATTCTTGGAATAATGCATGATGCAAGCTGTTCGTAACCCTACGAAGCGATTTAATTAAACTATTTTAATGATTACGTGGAAACTTTTAATCCAGTGTACAGTTTTAAATAAGGCTTACAGATTCTTGGAATAATGCATAATGCAAGCTGTTCGTAACGCTACAAAGCGATTTAATAAAACTATTTTAATGATTACGTGGAAACTCTTAATCCAGTGTACAGTTTTAAATAAGGCTTACAGATTCTTGGAATAATGCATAATGCAAGCTGTTCGTAACCCTACGAAGCGATTTAATTAAACTATTTTAATGATTACGTGGAAACTTTTAATCCAGTGTACAGTTTTAAATAAGGCTTACAGATTCTTGGAATAATGCATAATGCAAGCTGTTCGTAACCCTACAAAGCGATTTAATTAAACTATTTTAATGATTACGTGGAAACTTTTAATCCAGTGTACAGTTTTAAATAAGGCTTACAGATTCTTGGAATAATGCATAATGCAAGCTGTTCGTAACCCTACGAAGCGATTTAATTAAACTATTTTAATGATTACGTGGAAACTTTTAATCCAGTGTACAGTTTTAAATAAGGCTTACAGATTCTTGGAATAATGCATAATGCAAGCTGTTCGTAACCCTACGAAGCGATTTAATTAAACTATTTTAATGATTACGTGGAAACTCTTAATCCAGTGTACAGTTTTAAATAAGGCTTACAGATTCTTGGAATAATGCATAATGCAAGCTGTTCGTAACCCTACGAAGCGATTTAATAAAACTATTTTAATGATTACGTGGAAACTTTTAATCCAGTGTACAGTTTTAAATAAGGCTTACAGATTCTTGGAATAATGCATAATGCAAGCTGTTCGTAACGCTACGAAGCGATTTAATAAAACTATTTTAATGATTACGTGGAAACTCTTAATCCAGTGTACAGTTTTAAATAAGGCTTACAGATTCTTGGAATAATGCATAATGCAAGCTGTTCGTAACCCTACGAAGCGATTTAATAAAACTATTTTAATGATTACGTGGAAACTTTTAATCCAGTGTACAGTTTTAAATAAGGCTTACAGATTCTTGGAATAATGCATAATGCAAGCTGTTCGTAACCCTACAAAGCGATTTAATTAAACTATTTTAATGATTACGTGGAAACTTTTAATCCAGTGTACAGTTTTAAATAAGGCTTACAGATTCTTGGAATAATGCATGATGCAAGCTGTTCGTAACCCTACGAAGCGATTTAATTAAACTATTTTAATGATTACGTGGAAACTTTTAATCCAGTGTACAGTTTTAAATAAGGCTTACAGATTCTTGGAATAATGCATAATGCAAGCTGTTCGTAACCCTACGAAGCGATTTAATTAAACTATTTTAATGATTACGTGGAAACTTTTAATCCAGTGTACAGTTTTAAATAAGGCTTACAGATTCTTGGAACAATGCATAATGCAAGCTGTTCGTAACCCTACGAAGCGATTTAATAAAACTATTTTAATGATTACGTGGAAACTTTTAATCCAGTGTACAGTTTTAAATAAGGCTTACAGATTCTTGGAATAATGCATAATGCAAGCTGTTCGTAACCCTACGAAGCGATTTAATTAAACTATTTTAATGATTACGTGGAAACTTTTAATCCAGTGTACAGTTTTAAATAAGGCTTACAGATTCTTGGAATAATGCATAATGCAAGCTGTTCGTAACCCTACGAAGCGATTTAATTAAACTATTTTAATGATTACGTGGAAACTTTTAATCCAGTGTACAGTTTTAAATAAGGCTTACAGATTCTTGGAATAATGCATAATGGAAGGAGTACTACGCCAAAGACTGAAGATCGTATAGTAGTGCATAACGTCGTAACCTCAGATAAAACGACATAGAAAAATTTCGTTTTTCCACTTATTATTCACATTATTCCACTTATTACAAATTTGATAAAAAATATTGATTAAATAAATAATAATAAAGTTATTTATAACAAAATGAAATATATTATTCTTGCTTATAATGATAATAAAGTTGATATTTATAATAATACTGCTGCCAAAGTAATGAACGTAAGCTATCTTTAACAACAGTTTCTAACCTTTTAAATTTCTTCGTTCGATTTATATGGTTATTTTTTATTCTATAGAAATTATTTAGCAAATCTCACTTTTGTAGAAGTGTACATTGAAAATAAAAAAACTGCTGGTTAAAATGTTATATATATATATATATTTCTTTCTGCTGAATGGATTTTAAATTAGAACAAAGGAAATAAATTTTACAGAAAGGGGAGTGTTGCGAAAACTTTTTTGTCTCGTTAGAATCCTATTGAAATACCTGCCCACACATTGTCTGTAGCAAGTGAATTTTCCATTATCGCGCAAATGAATCCATGATGTTTTTCAAGATTCTATGAAATAATAATCAAAAGAATCTACTTCATAACTTCTATTGTGTTTTACTACTATTTGAACTGAAGCTATTGTGAAACTATAATCTGATAAGGGTTAATCTGAAGTTAGTCTGATCTCAATAAGATTGTGACATATTATACCAAAATTTGGAGTCGATTGGAAAATTACATAATAGAAGTAACTATTCGCATAAGAAGTACATTAGACGTTTTTGCTTCATAATCTGGTCATAAACAAAATATCACATACATTTTGTAAAATAAGTTCTGTTTGCAAGTGTTTTTCCTGCTTTTCTAGATGGTGAAAACAACATTTAAAAAATGTCTTTTCTAGTAAAGGACCAATTTTTTAAAATGTTGAATGGCCGCCATTGTGAAATTTCTAAGCTAAAATTCGGTGTACTTACGAGCAGAGAAAGGATTATTGATATAGTTTAATCGGATGTTTCCATCATTTCTGTTTGTAAAAACTAATAATATAACGACGTTTCAAGACTATAAATAAAATCCCATTTTCAATTAATAAATTTAAATATGAAAAAAGTGAAAACATTCAATGTAGCGTAGGGTCATGTTGGAAACTGTTTGTTATTTCCCCCAGTTTTATGCCTGGGTCCTTTCTTAGATTAGGCCCTACTACTTTCAGCTTCCTTGGCTAAATTGGTGTTTTTCACTTTTTTCATGCTCTATTTTTTTCACTTTTTTATTAAGAGCTGCTAATATATAATCTCGAAACGTCGTCTTTTTCTATACACAAATGATACCAAACGTCCGATTAAACCACATCAATAATATGACCATCCATCCTAATCAAATAACTTTAAAACTTTATATACAAATAATATTATATGAATGTCAATCAGATTTTTACCAGCGTCATAGGCTGATTTTATATCTATACTTCTGACGCTGTTTTGAACTCTTCTCATATTTGGGTTCTTAGTGGTTTCTATAATTTCTACAATTATTCATTTCTGTATTATTAGAGATTTTCTAAAGCATGGAAACTCGATACCCGAGAATATGAAACAGATTCTACCCCGAAGGAGTATCTCGATGCCATTTCTTATTGTCCCCTTTAGAATTCAACACTTGGCACAACACAAATATCCAATTATACAAATCATATATCCCAATAATATGCAATATCCCGTAGATATAAAGTCTTCCCCATCAGAAAGTTTCTATTTTCAGATAATTTAACAGAGAAATTTAAACTACAATAAATACTTTAAATTGAAATAAGGAAAAGTTAATATTTAGTATTGTAGCATGATAACTGTCATTAATTTTGTTAGGTTATTACTTTCCAAAAATGTTGGTTTGCTTTTCACCGTTATGTGATGGATCAAAAATCGATGTGAAGTTTTTTACGGAAATATCTGTTTTAAAATGCATGAGACTCAAAACAAATTGTTCGGAGTGATATCTCTCTGCCTATCTGTCTGGACAGTGATTTAAGCCCAAACGCGGGACCAAATGTTTCATCGATTTCAGTAAGTGGGCATATTTAGCCATATCTCGAGACAAAATTTGGGGGTAGCTGATATAAGAAAAACTGATATAAGAAAAACACAAAATTATAATTTTTTACCAAATATAATCTAAGGATTTTGATCACATTTTTCCAAACCAATTGAAGCGTTTAAGGACTCAAACGGAAACGTATGGGTCGCCATCTCTTTCAAAATGAAGGTTCATGAGTTGTTGATAAAACTTCAAAAAAATCGGCTATTGGGGTGTTATGAAAACTGTAATTTTTTAAATCGACTCTACTGACTTAAAATTTGAGTAAAATGTAAAGATTAATGGGCTAAACCAGTGTGAAAGACTCAAGTACAAAAATATTATGGATTAAAATTAATTGTCAAAAAACAAATCTGAACCTGCGAGTCGACATTAACATTTTGATTTTAGTCAAATACAAGTTACCCTGCGCCTATTGAACAAGCAAAGCAAGTTTGGACCTTATTTAAATCGATAAATTACTTGCAAACACGGCTTCCATGGTTTATTTTCACGCTTCGTTGATAACTACGGAACTGAAGTTTTGACAACGAAAGGTTTCGGTTTGGTTTGGTTTGGTTTTGTGGATGGGCGAAGTGAGTAAAAGTATGCAATGTTTTAAAACATGTAACTTTCTTATGATTTACCAAAATATTGTTCAATAAAATTTACTCTGTCACAAATACATAGTATTGTGGATTCCTGATACCCAAAAAGTGGTTTTTATAATTATCTCTATCTTTGATGTCTGTGAACTCTATCGTCAATGTTATATATTAAAGCTCAAAATCGGATGAACCGGTTTTTAATGATCTCTATATTTCTTGTCAGTGTAGTAGAGTAAAGCCCTGAATAGGATGAACCGATTTATATATTTATCTCTATCTTTACTGCCTGTCAATTCTGTCGTCAATGTAGTATAGTAAAGTCCTGAATCGGATGAACAGGTTTTTATAATTAATTATCTATATCTATGTTGTCTGTCAACTCTATAGTCAATGTAGTATAGTAAAGCCCTGAATTGGATGAACCGGTTTTTATAATTGTCTCTATTTTTTTATCGGTCAACTCTGTCGCCGGTGTAGTATAGTAAAGCCCTGAATCGGATAAACGGTTTTTATAATTATCTATATCTTTGTTGTCTGTCAACTCTATAGTCAATGTAGTATAGTAAAGCCCTGAATCGGATCAACCGGTTTTATAATGATCTCTGTATTTGTTGTCTGTCAATTTTGTTGTCAATGTAGTATAGTAAAGCCCTGAATTGGATCAACAGGTTTTTATAATTATCTATATCTTTGTTGTCTGTCAACTCTATAGTCAATGTAGTATAGTAAAGCCCTGAATCGGATGAACCGGTTTTTAATTATCTCTATATTTGTTGTCTGTCAACTCTGTTGTCAATGTAGTATAGTAAAGCCCTGAATCGGATCAACCGGTTTTATAATGATCTCTTTATTTGTTGTCTGTCAATTTTGTTGTCAATGTAGTAAAGCCCTGAATCGGATAAACGGTTTTTATAATTATCTATATCTTTGTTATCTGTCAACTCTGTCGCCGGTGTAGTATAGTCAGGGGGCTACTTACAGTGCTTACGGCTATGACAATCCTGAGCTAGGTCTTCCTGTAGTGGCTTACCACTTCTTATCTGGTCTCCTTTTTATGCTCTTTCGTCTTTATTTAAGAAGATGATGGGCGGAAGGTTTTCGCCTTTAACAAAAGACAACAAATAGAAGCTACAAGATATATTATTCAGCTATTAGTTCAGAAAAAGGACATTAAAAAGTTATATAAATAAAGACATTCATTTTAATACATATACATATAGTTTAAATGTCAACCCTTCATAACATTTAGTGTGCAACTTAAAATTAAGAGCAGACATTTAAAGATACAGAAAGCAAAATATGTATAGATTTTAAATCTTTGAGGTAAGCGTTTAGTTCAGAAGGGGGCCAAGGACTGTGGGGAGGGGGAGGCTAACGAGATTTTGTAAATCAGATTAAGGACCAGTCACGGGAAGCCAAATATTTGAGAAACAATATTGAGTGGTGGGCATTTTTATTCATTTATGCTACGAGCTTCATAAATAAATTATTAAGATCAGTTATGAAAAAATGAGATTATTTATCTTTAGGTTATTGATGGAAGATATCTTGGGATTTTGATAAATATATTTATTTATACATAGTATTTAGAAAGCTATGTGATGGGTTCGAAACAAGGAATATCTATGTTTTTGCGGATATACCCGTTTTGAGGTCTACTATGTTCAAAAGAGATGTTTTTAGAATGATGTTTGTTTGTTGTGTGTTGTATATTAAATTAAATTTGGTGTTTCGAATTTTCCCCCAAATCTGGGGCTTTTTTCCATTGATTTGATGAATCAAATTTGTGGGTAATTGCAATAAAACACACACACACACACACACACACACACACACACACACACACACACACACACAAATCGGCTCTACCGAAACGACTTCATAAAATTTAGTTTATTTTATTTTATAATTTAATCATGTACATACACCATATTCAGAGAGAGAGAGAGAGAGAGAGAGAGAGAGAGAGAGAGAGAGAGAGAGAGAGAGAGAGAGAGAGAGAGAGAGAGAGAGAGAGAGAGAGAGAGAGAGAGAGAGAGAGAGAGAGAGAGAGAGAGAGAGAGAGAGAGAGAGAGAGAGAGAGAGAGAGAGAGAGAGAGAGAGAGAGAGAGAGAGAGAGAGAGAGAGAGAGAGAGAGAGAGAGAGAGAGAGAGAGAGAGAGAGAGAGAGAGAGAGAGAGAGAGAGAGAGAGAGAGAGAGAGAGAGAGAGAGAGAGAGAGAGAGAGAGAGAGAGAGAGAGAGAGAGAGAGAGAGAGAGAGAGAGAGAGGAGAGAGAGAGAGGAGAGAGAGAGAGAGATGCAAATACTGATATAATTACAAACTTACAGTAAAAATGCACGTTATTTGCAATGCATATTGAAAAGGAATCAATACATTAACTACTGCTGCCTTTTTCAGTTTCTTCCTCATCCTTTATGCTTTCTTTAGAGCTTGATCGAGTACTCTCGAAACCATTAAAACTTATGCAAATTGCAGTTTTATAAAATTCTGACAATTAACAAACAAGTCATTAAATATCGCTGTCTACATTTTTTAAATTTAATTTTTTTGGACGTGTGAAAAAACTGTGGACTCAAAAAGTCTATATTTAAATAATAGGACATATAAAGAAGACCGCGGATCTAGTGATAACCGTATGAAATTGTTGGTAACATGGCTACGCATTACTTAGTGTTGCAGTAATAAGGACGTTATAGTAATTAATTGATCCTTCTGAAAAATTCCTGAAACTATTTTCTTACGGTTATAATTAAAACATTTTTTCTTTAGTTTTGGACCTCGATACATTTTTATTGAATTTGGGCTTATTTTGAATTAAAAATGAAAATTTTTAACATTATTAATAACAAATTATATCCCTACGTCTGCACATTACGATATTTTTAAAAATTTGTTTTCGGAAATGATCTTTAAAAATAAACGTTTCACAAACATTGCATTCAATTTCTCATATATTTTACATAACAAAATGTATTTTTTTCTTTCAGAGAATTCTATTTCCGATTTCCCACGTAATCTCAAGCTACGGAATGAATTGGTGTCTGTCAGTTTATTAAATAATAAAATGACATAATATAAACCTTGTAAGAAGTTCACATTTTAAGGAATTAATTATTAGCGAGTGTTCCTAAGAATTAATGTAAAGAGAGCGTAACGGAAGTTCAGGAGTACAGCGTTTATCTGTGAATAACAGGTTTAGTTTGAGAAAGAAAATTGTTATTTACATAGAGACAAAAACATTAGTAATATTTGAATTAATATAATACACGAGTAACTAAATATACATGTCTCTATGAAAAACGTAAGAAACTCTATAGACACAGCCTGTTTTGGGTTCTCCAACAAAAAATAAGCAGCCCCTAAAGTGTTTTAATAGAAAAAGATAGATATAATAAATTTTAAAAAGAGTTTCATTACATAATTTAAAAAAAAGACGGAACTAAAATATTCAAAATATTTTACAAGGAAAAGAAATCCATCATAGTAAATGCACTAATTTCAGCTGTTCATTTGACAGAGTAGAAGCAAATAAAAATCACACCTTTTCCCCATCTATAACTCTAAACAACAAAGGAGGTTTTTAGTTAATTTGCAATTGTTCTACCCTCTTTACCATCAAACTCATTCAATAAATAATTAACCCTATGTGACAAGTTGTGAACATTTATTTTATGATACCTCTAAGCGTTAATAGTCTCGTCTCTTCTCGAGTCTTAGTCTCTGAAGCTTTTTACTGGATGAGGTTAGGTTCATTACTAGTCAAAGGACTTTTATTTTAATGTATTTTAGGAGGTGAGTTTTCGTAGTTCACAATTTCAGAATTAAGTGTTCAAATTTTCGGTCTATCCAAATTTTATATCTTTTTATTTAGAAATTTTTACTTTAATCAGATGAATAGATAAACCTTTTAGGGTTTCTTAATTCTTATGACATTTCCAACTTTATATTCATTTTTTCATACAAGGTATCTTAAAACACTTTTAACAAAAGACTGTTGTGGGATTTACAATAGACTTAGATGTATAAGACATTATACAATGAAGTCAATTGTATATTTATTTTTTCACATGTACGGATTTCGACAGCGTTGAAATGAAAACCAACTTTAAAAAGTCTGAAACGAATTTTAATAATTCTAATGACATTTTATTTATGTATCAACTTTGTTATTGATAAAAATGTCAAAACTGTACGGGAGATGTGAATGTTCTCTTAATTGTTAGCAAAATGAACGGTGCAAAATATTGCACAAACGTTCTCACGCACCCATACATGAAACCAAATACTAAACCAAAAATAATGTAAAAATAAAAAAAAAGGTCGAATTTTTTACTGATTACTAAACTTTATACTACGTAAATGTGAGATAGTAAAATTGTTAACTTTTAAGAACTACTGCACTGGCGTAAAAAAGGTTATTAATTACATTTAGCATTTAATCTTATATTGTATTTCACATCACTGAAAATTTTAAGAAAATATGTAAGTCAATAAAATTTGGTTTCCTAGTTATCAGCAGCAAAAAATGGTTAGTACTAGGAAACTATGCATTGTATTCACAAAAGTTTTTAGTCCAATTTGCTGTTCAAATCATGTATCTACTTCGTAACCTAAAAAAATTATGTTGTCGCCAAAATTTTATGAAAATGCATCTCGAGAATTTGGGTTTTCGTATTATTCGTGCAGACAAGTGTGTTTTACCTTTAGAACTGCTGAACCATTTGATAGAAGTATGGAACCAAACTTGACCAGACACCATTTTAAAATATACAACTCGAATTGCCATGCCATTTTAAATTTTTGAGAGATAAAATTTTATAAAATTTGGATTTGGTTAAAGGTGTCATTTAAAATATCGTTTTAAAGTTATTAATGAATGCCGATTTTATTTGATTTTGTTTTGTAATATCTTTATTAACATTCTCAAGGTAGAAAGAAATAGTACTAAAATTTCGATCAAATTTTGAAATATTGAAAAATTTAACACATTAAAATATGTCAAATTGTTTGTTTTTGAAAGAACTTTAAAGTTATCCATGTTTATATGTTAACTTACTAAAATTGACAACCAATACCCCTTATTTTTGGAATACTATTTATCTACAAATAATATTTATAGGAGATTCCCCATATGCGATTTGGCGGGAAAACATTTTACTGCATCATTCTCGCATTCTTCCCATTATTGAACCATTCTTAGTCCTTTAAGATAAATATATAATTTTCTCTGTTAATAATTCTAAAATGACCATCTTTTTTGAAAAGTCAATTCACTTAATCAGGCGTTCTTATAAACGTAATTCATATACTCGAAATATTTTTCTCCAATGAACGAAGGGAAATATGATGTTATATTAAAATCGGTTCAGTAATCGTCGAAAAAATTAACTATTGACAGAATTACGAGCGGGGATAAACATGCAACTAATGTTTTTAATCTAGAACATTTAATTCGTTCAGATATTTTTTTAAAATTATTGAATGTGTAGATTTTTGTTTGTTGCAAAAAGTCATCAATTATATAATAGGCTATATGCACATATAGGAAGTCTACTGTAAAAAGACTAATTAATTTTTTTAGTCGTCGTTATAAGGAGTATTTTGAGACTATTAACGATTAATTAATTATGACCCATCCAAAATGAACATTAATTTTTAGCTTGACTAATTAGCTAATTTAGCTGAGTATTAATTAGAAAGTTATTTTGCAAGTAAAATTTAATTCTACACAGATGTGTATAATCAAATTCAGGAAGAAAACTCCGGCAATATACTTTTGCAGATTACTCAGAATGATCCCGATTTCTAACAATACTGGTTGAAGCGATTTTGAAATTTTTTGTATGTAAGCATATTTTAGCCACATCTGCAGATTTCCCCCCGTTTCTTCGATAACTTATTACGAGTTATTCAAAATGGGTTGTAATGATTTTGATAAGTTTTTATTAGAATGTAGCCTCTGAGGATCCAAACAATAGGTATTGGTTTTCACCTCTCCAAAAATGCTGATTTAAAAACCCCCAAAATAGTCCATGAAACCGTTATAAAATACTTGCTGTACCGAATTTGTTAAATTATGGTGAAATGTGTAGATTAATGGCCTAGATCAGAGTGTGAAATTGAATACGAATAAACGAAAATTAACCTTAACCGCGGTCATTAAAAACTCAAATTCAATAACATACGATTTGTGGTTAGGTAAGAGTTTATGACACAAGTGTAGACTCAATTTAAATGTATGAATGTTTAAAAAAGTTGATATGTTTATAATAATAAATGTCTAATAATACATTAGTAATAAATGAAAAAAAAAAAATAAATAAATAAAAAATAAAACACATTATTTCCTCACGTGTAGTAGAATAGAGACATTTTCGAGGAGATAGCAACAAATATTATCTTTGGTTTTGTTGATTGGAGTGTGAGACAGTGCAAAGTTTATTTAAGTTTTGACTTCAATAAACAATCATAGAATGCGGTATTCCTAGGTTGGCGTACACAAGTTGTTGATTCATTTCTTTTAACTTCTATGTTTTAACAATGTTTACTTTGTTCCTGTTTGATCCTGTTTGTTTAGGCCTACTTGTAAAGTTATATATCTTTGATTTTTAAACAGGTCAAAAATATCGTAAAGTGAAAGTCAGTCTTAAGAAAGATGTGAAATGAGTTCTCTATTCCTAAATGTTTATTGTAAAGTTGGTATTTTATTTACATAACTTAGCTAGTGAGCATTAATTAAACATATAAACTTAAGCGTAATATACTATAAAATTACTGATATTGCTATTCGTCCGAACCTGAGGTTAGTGTCAGATTGTGTTTATCCAGCTCCTCCTTTAAAAAGTCAGACAATGAGTTTCTTGAAAATATACAGAATATCAGAAAATGTAAATGTAGGCTATTCATATAGAATAGAGTGTTTATTTCACTATCTTAACAATAAAAAATAAAAAAAACTTTAAATGAGTATTTCATACATTTCTTATGTTCAAACGACTTTAAATTACTCGTTTAGTGGACTTATTTATGCCGCACATGGATTCATTATGAGCTATGTGTATATTAGCTTCTTATGTTGAATTACACTTTTCAAAATTAAAATTTGGAAAAAATTTTCGTTTAAAGTCTATTAAAGAACAAATTCCAAAATAATCGTAGAATGTCCGGAAGTTCGGATGCATCATCGATGCAATGCAAAATTACTACACTGATTTTCATGCTGTTTTCACTAATTTATTTAGTTGTGCTATAGAAGCCCAATAATTGTTTTTTAAACCCACAAAATTCAGAAAGATATCTAATTATTTATTTGTAATACAAATAATACATATTAAATAAATGAATTAAAACTTATTGGTCAAAGGAAAAGTATAATATAGTCGTATGATTTCGAACTGCAATTTAATTTTAAATCAAAATATATTTTTCAGATTTGTAGGTCACGCTGTGTTCAAGTTAAGGGGGGGGGGAGGGACACTTTAAATTTGGCCCAATTCTAACATAATAATTTTGTCGTCAAATAATCACAGATATTCGTAATCAGAATAGCTTCGAGTTTTATTTGATACGCAACACGTAATATTAAAAAAAGTTTTAAAATTCTATAGTTTTCCCCCTTAACTACCACAAGGTTTTTTTGTTACCGCTATTATATCCTATATGTGGGACAATACAAAGAATATAAATGCAAAGTTTTAAATATATTGGATTTATCGTCTTGTCTGTGTACATTGGTAGTAACACTGGTAGGGACTTATAGACAGTCAGAGAGACGGAGAGACAATCGCCTGTAATTTGATTTTACTTACGGATCCTAAGCAAATCTATATCCGCCTTGTATATACGGCCCACGGAATATGAATTTTTAATGAATTTTAAAATTAAATGCAAAATTAACACAAAAGAAATAAATTATTAGTTTTATTTTAAAACATTCTATACATTTATTTGAACATCTTATTTTGTTTAAAAAACGTTATTTAAATAACATTCATTTATGGTAATGCACTGAATTTACACGTTCAACAATATTGCACATAACTTTCCTTAACACAATTGGTGTGATTGCTCTACCGTGATCACTCCGGATCACGACTTTTAAGTCTTCTGTTTTCAATTCTGCTGGAATATACCCTCTCCTTACGTAGCCTCACAGAAAGAAATCAGCAATAGACAAGTCGGGAGACCTGATTAGGCCTATCCCCAAAACCAGAAATCTTACGATTGGAGTGTGCTTCTAGTAATAATCCATACTCAAATAGGCGGTATGAGCAGTAGCACCATATTTTAAAAATTTAATATGCTCCAATTGGTCTTCATTGTGGACGGGAACAAGATATTCCCTTAACAACACTATGGACATTAAGTTAAATAATAACTCACATGTAAAATTTCACAAATCGAATTTGATTTTTGAAATTTTACATGCAAGTTATTATTTTACCTAATATGGAATTTCACCAAGTACCTACTGTGTTTACACGTGTTGGCTTTCTTGAAGAAATATGCCCCCATAATGTCATCTAAGCTCATTGCACACCAAACCACAACTTTATCAGAATGAAGTGGGCGTTTGTGAAGACATTTGGTATTGGCAGTGGACCAGTGTCTAAAGTTTTGCTCATTTACAAAACCGTTAAGATGAAAGTTTGCTTCGTCGGACATAAGGAAGTAGTCTTTCGTAGTTTAAATTTTAACAGACAAGTTTTCATTTCCTTACGAAATCGAACTCAATTTCCTTAATCTTGTGGTCTCATTTCATGAAAAATCTGTATTTTATACGGATGGAAACTGAAGTCCTTATGTATAATTCTCGACAGACTTACGCGAGGAAGATTTAGAGATCCAACGTGTTCCTTCCAGACCAAGCGGAGCTTTACAAAAAGGCAGTTTGAACACGTTTCACATTTTCTGGAGTGCACACTGTTTTTAGTTGCCCTAATTTTTCACATCAGTAACAGAATCTTTTTTTTGCAATTTCTTTATCCACTGCAAAATTGTGTTCCGTGCTGGAACTAGTCCCATTCCATTAACACTGAATTGTTGCCCAAATGAACGTTGCACACTTATTACTGCGTTTTTTATAACGTTCCACAGGGAAAAACACGATGTTGTATCTTCCACTTTTCCATTGTTGATTAAATCAAATATAACTACAATCAGCTGATTTGTTTATTCTGATATTTAAGAAATTGTAACAGTTGCTAACATGAAAACAGTCAGCTTCCCTTGGGCCACCATATATATATATATATATATATATATATATATATATATATATATATATATATATATATATATAATACACAAAACGGTCAGACGCTAAATTAAGTACAGTAATTCCGAACTCTTAGTCCATTCGATTTTCCAACAATATTGATTATTCTTAGCAAAATTTTCGTCCCACTATTTGAAGAAACTAATTGTTTTATTCTTCGACAGTTAAAAATATAGGAATTTCTGCCTACTTTTAGAATATAAAGAAAATTTAAGACTAATATTCCATGTTGCAAATTATTTTTAACAAATTTATATACGAGTTAAAACGTGATGAAATAAACATAACCTTAAAAGTAATAATAAATCTAAGTAAAGAAATTGAATGCATCCCAAACTACAGCGCAATAGAACTACTCTAAACAACATCTGTTATGTAATAGAAAGGCTATGATATCAGCCCGATATAAAATATTATTTTTAATTCTTTGTCAGACAAGTCGGTAACATTACTAAAAACTTTTATTTAAACCCGCGACCGTTGTTGGTATATTTCCAACAACCGCATGGAAATTTTAAGACTTACATAATCTAAACAATATTTCCAGTAAAATTATGGTCAATAAATGAACAGATCCATTGAATACATCAAAATAAAGTAACTAGCGTCCTCTACGCCAGAGCATCAGATGTGCGCTGGATATTTGATTTGTAATAAATAGGCTGTTTGTCTCTTCACGTTATGATCACAGATTCTAATGATGAAATGATTCAAATCATGAAACGTGAGAAATAATTTTAAATTATTTTTCCTTTTCCATTTAATTGTTCCCATTCTCACTCTTAATTTAAAAACAAATTACATCCATATACGGATGTAAATGATTGCCTATAAGAATAAGAACGAGTTTTAAGTGATTTAGGAAGATATACAATTTTAAGGTGAGCAGAGTTACAAAGACCAATGTTTTATTTTATTTTCGTCCAACTGAAAATAACTCAAAATCTCTAGAAAATGAAATTTCCTTTAATACATTTGATACTCATAAGAAGAACAAAACAGAACAATGTATAAAACGTTGAATGTAAGTACTAAACAAATTTTGTTTAGAATCCTTGGCCAAGGGCGGCGGAACATGGGGTTTTCATTAGCCTCGGGATTAATAAGGACCTTTTACCACCCCAACTTGTATAAATTGACAATAAAGGTTAGGTAACCTTCCTAATAAAACGAATTTTTTGGGACAGATATGATATTATGAATTGTTATGATTATGGATATTATGGATTAATTTTACTTATTATTTGCAGCTATTAAAAAAAAAAAAAAAAAAAATCTATAACGTAATAATTGTAACCTATTTTTCTATAACATCCATTAAAAATGTCTGTGAGTTTTACAATTAATTAATTGCTAATTTATTGTAATTTAGAATGTTTTTATGTTTGACAAAGTGTTGTATTAAATTACTTAAATAATTCAATGAATCTCCCGCCAAAACACGTGTTTTAGGAACGAAACTAAATATTGTAAGAAAAACAAATATTTGGCCTATTATGTCAAATAAGATAAAGAACTTAGTAACAGTACAACGTTTTATTATTGCATTACAAGCAAAATCATCTGAGCTTTAATTTGGATAAGAACTAACGTCTATATGAGATAGCAGAACTGGCATAAGACCCTTACCACTACATCTGATTCCGTACACGATAACTGTTTTCGTAAAATATATAAATAATTTATTCTTATTAATTAATGATTTAGCATAATTATTATACTTAGTTAATTGTAATCATTTATGAATCATAAATCTTAATTTGTAAACATTATTCCAGCAGTCAAAAAACTTATTTCCTTAGACAAATTTCGGGGGTGGGGGATTGCTGACCATTATCAAAATATGAAGAAAAATCGTATTTTAAAGTTAACACCAGATATGGTGTAAGAAGTAGAATCTTTTACAACTGATATTCGTAAATATTTTTAAAGCACATCTTAGACCTCAATAGAAAGAAATGAATTAAAACAGTGTGAAAGAGACGATTAATCATACGGGCGTCAGGATATCATTCAATTTTTGTTATTTGTTTTGGTTTATTGTGGTTATGATGTTAAGTTTAAAATTGGTAAGTGATGTTTTTAATGTAATGATTATGCAGGTTTACATTGTAGTATTTCACTCTAACGTATCTCTAATTTCTATCGACAAACCTAGTCAGTTTTAACAATAAATAAATATTATTATCTAATACCCTGAAATTAGTAACAAGACATAACTGACATTCAAGAATTACTGATTTTATTATATTATCCTGTAGGAATTTAAAAAATATAGATAGTACCAAACATCTCTTCGGAATATTAAACTTATATTCAAAATAAAGTTGTTAATTTAATCTTTGAAGAACAACCACACCTGTATATCACACTTTAAAATTAATTGATATAAATGAATAAATCTTATATTTTATTCTTATTTTGTTGTGGTACCTATTTTTCAACATAATACTTTCGTTAAGATGTGGTTTAGAAAATACAAGATACTTTCATCTTATCCAAGGAATTATTTTCCCAACCATATATCTTACTTGTATATTTGTTTATTTTGAAAAGAGATGTAAATTAGACTAAATAAATACAAACAAATAAGGTTAGAAACTTTATAGCCTAATGCTAATTGAATTTTGACAGGAAAATAAAATGCACGTAAGGATTGTAAAAACTGTTCTAAATCAACTCAGGGCAGAATACAAATAAATGTTGATTACGAAATATTCGCAACGGAATTTAGCCCAACGCCAACAAAAACGTAACCTAGAATCCGTCATGTGGGACAGAATATATTAAGATAATCTCAAATAGTTTTCTCCTTTATAGAAGTAACATTAACAACGTGTTAAATGTTCAAATTTGCTTTGGGCATGTAATGACGTCACACAAATTTATCAAACTCGTATATTAGTCGTTCAAGAATTTTGCTCATCCTTATCAATATTTCTTTATATATCAATGTTACAATATTTTTTAATACTTTTTCAATTATAACATTAGTTCCTGATCAGCTAAAAGACACGTTCTGCACGTCACACGTACGAGCGATATTTTTACCATCTGAACTATGGTTAGAACTGTGTTATAGTGTATAATTTCTCACGTATCATATAAAAAAATAAAAGACATAGATAGTCCAGCCCATGCTTAAATATTGTAGGTAATTTATTTTTTCTGGGTTTTTAAAGTCTAAAAATTTCTTGGTCATCATATCTTTATATAGAAAATGGAATAAAGACAATGGAATATATAGCGCACAATAAAGACTCATAGCTCTCTAATACTCTATAGCGTCATGTCAGAAAAGAACAAGGGTTGGTGAAAAGAGATCTAATAGTAAAAATGAAAGAGAGGGATCTAATGCATAACAAAAATGTGGATCAAGGTAGATTTCCATGGGATTAGCAAGACCAAAGTAAGCCCATTACATTTGAACTCTTGAATACTAGCTCCAGTGCTCAGTGTTAAGTTGATAGAATTGTAATATAATGAAAAGTCGTTGTACTAGTCTTACAGTATGTAATAACATTAGCAATTTTGTCGAATTAGGTAAGTCAAGTATGGATCACATGATGGGAATATTTAAGAGTCCTTAGGTTTTTTTTTTACTATGTAATACATTTTATTAGTATAAGATGTAAGGAGCAAAGTAGTCAGTACACTATGATTGACGAACAACTAGTATTATTAAGTAATTTTGTTAAAATATCGATAATGGTTTCCTGGTGGAAACTAATAGTGAAGTTTACATAAAAATATAGGTAATATATTTAATTATAATAACTAGCTATTATTATTTAGACATAATTCTCTTATCAGAAAAAGTAATAAGGAAATAAATGTCAGGAATAAAATTGAGTACTTTAAAAAATGATGATTTTCAATGCATTTGTATCCTGTATTAAAACGTGTTAGTTTTATAGTTCAGCGTGAAATAGAAACAAAGAAGTCTGGCTTAGAGTTTAATACCACAATAAAACATTAAGACATGAAAGTGGAATAAAGTGTACTTAGGTCTAAGCTCTAGGGAATATGTGGTAGAGAGACATCACCTACATTAAAATTTAATTCCTTCTTGCTATAAAACAAGAAGGTTCCACATTGAAAGAGTTGTATCAAGTAAACGTACTTTATTACCACAATGAAACCTTTGCAATAATTATGGAAATAATTACGATTAATTTCTTTTGTGTTCGGTAGTAAACAGAGACATTAATAACAGTAAATGCTTAATATACTTGAGGTAGGCGTGAGATTATGCTTTGCTCTGTACTCGTAGGAAACCACATTGTTTAAAATTTTGTTGCATTTTATATAACATATACATATTTTTTTAAGTTAATAAAGTATAAATTACTATACATACTTCGTGCTTAAATGTATGACAGAATTTCTCAAATTTTAATGAAAGTCAATTAGTATATTGTAATATAACTAATGAATATATTTTATTTGTTACTGTAATAAATTATCTTTAAATATTACGACCAACTATTATAAATATTACACCGTTACCCATTACAATTATACAGAAAGTAGAGAGACATGTATAAAACAAGTTTTTTGTTCTGTACTGATGGCCCCAAGATGGGCAGAGGGTATTGGGGTTTTAATTTTTAAGTCGCCTACTTTTTTCTTACTTTACTTTAAAAAAAAAATTATACATTTTTATATTGTATCAAATGTTTAATTTGAATTCCTGTTATTGTTTCTGTATGCTAGTTTGTAAATATTATGGATTCCAATTTTTTATGGAAGTCTGAACGATCACTTCTACTGGTTGAATACACGAGTTAGGATATCTATCCATTTGTTTTAAGACGAAAATATTATTCAACTATGATTAAATTTAATTAATGGCATTCAGCTCCGTTTGATCGCGTTAACTGATTCAACCGACCGAGGTTCTGTTGCTTAGAGACAAAAAACCTCTTGGTCATCATCGTTTTACAAAAATAAGAAGAAAAGAGCATACAGATCGTTTGCCGCGATACACTGATAGCGTCAGGGTCGGAAAAGAACAAGATTTGATCAAGAGAGACATGATAGGAAATTTAAAAGAGAGGGATCTAACCCAAGACTACATGAAAAAAGGTGTAGATTCAGGTCGGTACCCTCGGGATTCCAAGGCCCTACTCACTAAAGTGAGCCCCTGAGGGGGTTACCCTTTTAAAATGGCGGCCTTTCAAAACAGTTAATACACGGGTTCAAGGCGGGTGCTGCGACTAGAAATACAGGCGCACTGCAAGTTTATAAATATAGGTATAAATGATGTATAACAAGCAATAAAAAACTTTTTGCTCCTTCCTTCTTTTATAAAGCGACGATGACTTTAGTGTATTTCATCACTTGGACCAAAAGTGAAGCTTTTCAATACAAGCTCAAGTTTATCGGCCGAGGCGGAGCCGATGCTGGAAAAAGAGAGAGGATCGAAAAGCTTCTTTGATCCAAGTGATGAAATATACTAAAGTCATCGTCGCTTTATAAAA
The DNA here is from genome assembly GCA_963513935.1 of Aphrophora alni. Classification (NCBI taxonomy): domain Eukaryota; kingdom Metazoa; phylum Arthropoda; class Insecta; order Hemiptera; family Aphrophoridae; genus Aphrophora; species Aphrophora alni. The sequence continues at coordinate 60,505,576 of OY740767.1, forward strand.
AAAGGAAGGAGCAAAAGTTTTTTATTGCTTGTTATACCTATATTTATCGTTATACTGCAAATAATATAAGAAAACAATTTCACAAAAAGTAAAATTTTATAACCTATTTACCTTTAAATCGATGTTAACTGCAGTTTTAACGGTTATTTACAATCCGAGAGTATCGGTTGTTTTTATGGATGCTTTACAATCGTTAAATAATTCTTATAAACGAAGTAACAGCTGATGACATCGATCTCAGCTGATATTTTTAGGTCCTAGGACTAAAAAGAACAACTTTTGCATATATTTTTCAAAACTCTCAAGCATGTACATATTTACGTTATTCTAAAACTTGCTTTATATTAATAAAAATGCTTTAACAATTTTGCATAAATAAATAAAAGTTTGTTATCTTGTGATATATTGAGGGTTTGTAATCTGAAGAACAAGATTATTACAATCCTTATTTCAAAGTGATTTTGACAATTTTTCAGTTGTAAAAGAGTAAAGTTTTATGAATAGAAAATGATTTACTTATTATCAATGATATTATGTACAGCTATCTTTACCAGCATTGTGTATATATCCATTGGCTTCGGCTTCACCCGTGTTGGATTATTTAGGGTGTGAAGCTCAGGGTAGTATATTATACAACCAATGTTTTATTTTAACGTTTGTAGCTAGAGTGATAAAGTACAGGGCATTTCAGTGAATTAAATCTAGTAAAATGTAAAAAGAAAAAAAAAGAAAAAAATTTTGGTAGACTTTACTACTTATATCGGCAGAGAAGTGAAAATGAGAAGATACATTAAACAATCTTTTTATTGTGGACCTCTTTGTAAACAATATTTTAAATTTTACCTTTAAACGTCACCAGGTATAGAGAAATCGTTTCTAAAACTCGCTTGCGAACATATTATCACGTGTTCATGTAAGGAGCTTGGGCTCTACAAATCAACAACAATCCCTGGCAAAAGTTGCATGAAAGAATTAGTTATGATTTTTGCGTATCTCTTACCTGTTTTAATGTAACAAGTGCTCTAATTGATGACCTTCGATGGTTTGGTAGAGTGTTAACCGTTTGTAAAACACCAAGACAGCATTTTTTCCTGAACATTCCTGAAAACGAATCAGTAACTAAATTTCAGGTGTCCAGACGATGCTATAAAACTGTAACAAATTTGTGGTCGTCTCTACAGCCAAAACATCTGAACCGATTTATTGCTGTTTTACAAGGCTCATGTTTCGTTGATATTATTGTGCACTACAAAGCCTAGTTTTTTAATACGATTAAAACAAATTTCACCATAAAAAGCCTTTGAAGATTTTTTTTTTGTTAAAAAATCTTGTCGTAGCAATCGTCTGGTTGTGACTAAATATAACTCAGTATTCTATTTCTTTTAGAACCCCAAACATTTTTCACTAGTTTAAGAGCTGAATTAAAAATTCAGCTAGTTGACTTAAGCTGATTTAAAATTTTTTAAATAGTCATGTCAGGAAGTAGTTCTAAATAAAATCTTGTTTTGTTATTCTTGGGATTAGTACTGTCAAACTTGACATAAACATTTGCTTGGAGTACCATTCGATAAATAATTCATTCACCTATTTCAAATAAGTATGTGAAAGTACAGGATCGTGCAACCTTCAATATCGTGTAGCTAGAAAATCATTATGATTAAATAACAAAAAAATAAACTAAACTGTCTAATTTGCTCTTTAAGGTAAAAATTATTTCTCTCAGATTTGGTCTACTAACCTCTTGGTAATCTGTTCCCAGATACGTCAAGGATGAGTGGTGGAGTGGAAGTGGTTTCTCCTGCACCTGCAGGAGAGAGTCAGGACCCGCTAACTAATTATTTTCACCAAAGTCCAGAACACTGTTCAGTATCCTTTGCAGCTATTAACAGGATGCGTCAAAACATACAGGTAAATTATGTACGTTAATTGTTAGCATGATATTATAACCCATGTAATATCAAAATAATATCAACCAAAATACAGTCAAATTAATAATTGTGAATATGAGGAACAGTTCGTCATCCTTAAAAATATTTGTGCAACTCTCCAATCAACCTGAGCTAGACTTCATAGTCCATAGTGTGTTTATTTGTACTATGGTTCAAATAATACTTCTTATTTATATCTAGCTAACCAATAACTCAATTTTTTTTTCGAATTAACCTAGCATTACGTAAATTTATAGAATCAACTCTCTACAACCTATCTATTTTCATTAAATATTTTAATCAATAAGTATAGACTCATTTGAATGTGTTATACTGTCAAACAGGTACTAAAAGAGATACAGGTCAAACAGGTCAAAAAGAGATATTAATTTATTTATAAAAAATCACAATAATATGTGATAAATTTATATTATATTGTGAAATGTAAACTTCGTTTACTGTTCTTTTCTGAATATGCGGGACCAGTACTTTTTCAGACAGACATATAATTCTAACTCGCTTCATTGCTGTTGGAGACCATTGTTTTAGCCAGCCTAAAATATTTTTATCTTTGAATGAGGCCTTACCGCGACTCAACCTCAAAGCGGGGATAGTCGCTTTAGACAAGCACAAAACCGTCTCTTGCTTCATTCTTAACGACAACATTAGTTGGAGACTCTTATGTCTTTATGTATCAATACCACCTTTGTGTTACCCTAAAGCGGCGCTGATACTTCTTCAGACAAGCATATAATAGCCTACTCTTACTTCACTAGTGTCGGTGACAATAGGTGTAGGGTCTTATACCTTTATGTTTCAATACTACCTTTTCTCTCTATTCTGGTATAGCCGACATGGCACTATAGCGGCGCAGACAATCATATGGCCGTCTCTAGCTTCTATTGTGATGGCGCCAATAGTTAGGGGCTATTATGATTTCATACTGCCTTTTATCGCTACTCTGATTATGCCGATTTGACCCTAAAGCGGGTATCTTACTTCCTCAGACAGGCGTATAACACTCACAAGCTTCATTTGTGTCGGCGACAATAATTAGGAACTCTTATCTTTTTATATTTTAATCCCGCTTTTTCTCGTTACCCATATGTACCCGACTTGGCTGTAAAGCGGCGATGATACTTCTAGCATATAGACTTCACTTTTTCTCTTCGTAACAACAATCATATGGCTGTCTCTTGCTTCATTCGTGATGGCGACAATAGTTGGGGAATCGTATAGGTAACTCTTAGCTTCAATACCGCCTTTTCTCGCTACCCAACATTCTGTTACCGACTTGGCCATAAAGCAACTATGACACTTCCTCAGACAATATACCTTGCTTCATTCGTGTTCTCGTTTCAATACGTGATTTTTCTGCTAAACTCTAGTTGCCTACGTTATACTTCAATAAGAGCTTTTCGAGCTAAACTCGTATTCATAACTTGGCCTTAAAGCGGCACTGAGACTTCTTCAGACAAACATACAGTCGACTCTTACTTCATTCATGTTTCAATACTAACTTTTTTTTGCTTCTCTCGTGTTGCCGACCTGGCCCTATAGCGGTGCTAAAGGTTTTTGGACAAGCATCTTCTCTTTTCTTTTTTTTTGCGTCGGCGATAATAAATGGAAGTATCTTATAGTTTTATGTTTCATTACTGTTTTTTTAGTAAACTCGTGTTAATAACCTTGGCCTTAAATAGGCGCTGATATATCTTTACACAATCATAGTCATGCTTCCTTCGTATCGGCGACAATGGATGTGGGTTCTTTTACCTTTATGTTTCAATACTACCTTTTTCTGCTATATTCGTACTGTTGACTTGGTCCTATTGCACCGCTAATAGTTCTTCAGACAAACTTATAGTCTTCTCTAGCAGGGCTCTTATACATTTATGTTTCAATACAGGCTAAGCTCGTGCTGATCACTTGGCCTAAAAGCGGCTCTGATACTTCTTCAGATGACCATATTGCCTACTCTCGCTTCCTTTATGTCTGCGACAATTGATGTGAGCACTTCAATGCTACCTTTTTCTGTACACTTCTTTTGCCGACTTGGCCCTAAAATGGCGCTAATAGTTCTTCAGAAAAGCCTGTAGTCTTTTCTGGCTTTATGCGTGTCAGCTATAATAGATGGGGCTCTGGGGCTGATATACCTGTACGTTTAATATGGCCTTTTCTTTTTGCATTTGTAATTTTTTCATAAAGTGTCTAAGTGATCGAAGTTGTTGATCAATTACGGAGGGAGCAATATAGTAATGTCAAGGGAAATATTACAGCAAAATAGTGGTAATATACTGTATTTAGTAGTTATGTAGTATTGTTTAACTAAAGCATGTATAACTTATTTATCGCAATTTTTGAATTTTTTCTCAACTATTTAATTGAGAAAATGTATATATTCGCTGAAATGTTTTAAAATATACTGGAGGGTTCCTTTTTAATTACTACCAGAACCCAAGTCATTCGATAAAAATTTCCTCTTTAGACATTTTAAAAATCGGTTTGAAATTGATTTTCCAAAATTGATGTTTTTTTTAGATTTGTTTTAACACACAAATTAATATTTTACTGATTTTGGTTATAGCCAATTTAACTATTGTTATAACTTAATATAATGTCAACTTACCTCCTTTAATCTATGATGTTTCGTTTTAAACTACGGCCGTTTCGGCTGTTCAGCCATTGCCCCATACAACTTAGTATTACATTGAACTCTATTGCTTTATATGACACCATAACAACAGAAATGGACGCTATAAATCCGCTATTGACAAGAAATCAGTTTTTTTTTTAAATCTTTGCAACTGATTGACAAGCAGTAGTGTAGACCGTGGACCCACTAGACATGTCGTTAAATCATTTTAACAGTCCGTGGTACATCTGTAACTATTTATGTAGTTAAAAAAAAAGTTTGTTGTATATAATTATTATACAGCCTAATAGTCGATAAGGAAGAAGTATTTATTATAAATATTATGAGTACTACACTCTAGTATGAATTTAAATTAACTAAAATTTAGGTTTTTATTCATAAATATATACTGAGAAATCTCCCATTCTGTGGAATAACTTTTCCCGCACTTTCTTCAAGTTTGTCACGTAACCATTCAGCTTCTGTCTTCATAAACTCTATGAGATTGAAAAGGATTTTGAAAGTTTGTTATTTTAATACTTTCCGTGTTATTGAAACTAATACATACATGGATATGAGTAACAACGAGATAAAATGACAGAACAAAATAGACTAAACTGTTCAAAATCTTTTGGAATTCAATAATCCAAATTGCTAGGGACTCAGTTTTCATAGAAGATGGTTATACTGTAAGTTAAGTAGTTGTGTATTTGCAAGCCAGACATATTCTTAATTGTTCTAAACAATTAAATCTAATGTTAATTATGTTATACTTTTCATAAAATGCCTAGTTTTATATGTGTTATCTCAGTTGTTGGGCATTTAGGTGAAATGAAGCTGAAAAAGGAATTAAGAAGTAAAAGGATTGGCAATGAAAATATTGAACCTGAATATTCTTCGCCATTATGTGCATAGACTATAAAAATTAAAATCTGATTATGATTATTTTTAACAACATCGATAAAAGTGGTGCGATAAAAACAAATATAATTTGTTATCAAAAACATGTTTAAAAGATAACACTTATATCGTAGCACCAGACATTAGATTAAGCTTTGGTAAATATAGTGTGTGACGTCACTCATTTAACTCAACCAAAGCTTTAAGTTACATAGCCTTCCTTACACGTTGATGTTGGATTCCGGGTCAAGTGTTTGTTAGTTGCTAATTTTAAATCATCCAAGGACTTATTCTTTACTCGTGTACTTAATGCATATAATGCGCAATTTTGTAGATTTATCCCAGTTTACGTAATGAAGCTATCAATGATTCACAGCTGAACCTTTAACCGAATGACTTCAGATTTGACTTAAGAAATCAAAAGAAGCCAAGTTTGTGAATTATCTGTTATATAATTTTAGTAGCATCATTAATTTGTGGAATTTTAACTTTACTTCATTGATTTAAGTTATTAAGGGCAATCAAAACACCAATTTCCACAACAAGAAAACATCTCAACAAGACGAGTTTTCATCCAGTAAATCGACGACTTCAGTTCCTATCAGCAATTCACTCATTGGATGAAGATTGCGAAGTTATTGATATTTGAGATATTTCAGGGCTCTTTTTACGAAGAATTAATTACTTATATTGTTTTTAGTTTTTTCCAAAAAGGATTACACTTTTCCTTTATCTTGAAATTGATATATCGATTATAAATCCATGAGTAAAAAACACTAGAAAATAATTACACTAACTTTCTCAGACAGCAATTCACAAAACAAAAATACTAACCAAACATAATAATTTGAAGGGCTATTCAGAACAATGTCTGCACCAATACTTATAAATGAGAAAGAAAATTTAAATGTTACCATTTTTATTAATAACTCAATGACTGTCTTATGTAAGTTGTTATAGAATAGCCTATGCTTAATAAAGTTTTGTAATTTCTTAAAAAATATGTTGAAAGATCTTTATATATTTAAATAGAGAATAAGCTTGATTCGCTTATGGGACACAAAATTTGAATAAGACCAGTGATATAGGCTGATTTTCGTTTTTTGACATTTTTTCCTGGTACTAATTTTCAAAAATTTGAACGAAATTCGATTTTGAGAAGTTAGGCCTTTTAGAAGAGATCCAGTTAAGTTATTTTTTGCAAACGACTCCCAAACCGGTATTTGTTGGATATGGCGACCAAGACGTTTTGTTTGCGTCCTTAGAGGTTGCTACTTAGCAAAATTTGATTAAAATCATTATAGCCGATTTTGAAAAAACTGTAATTTTGAGTTTTGGTCTTACGGTAGCTATTTCCAAATTTTGAATTATCGAAAAAATGTTATATGTAGACTACATATAAAATACTTTACGATATAACCAAAATATGCTCACATACTAAATTTAATCAAAATGTTTTACCTTGAATAGAATATATCCGTGAAAAACTGTAGGGCCTACTTCGATTACATCACATAACTTTTCTATGTAGACTGGTTAACATTAATATTTTGTTAAGAGGAAATTGTCATACAGACTTGGGAAGATTTCTTTGCAGACATCCACATAATTTATTTTTCAAAGTTAGTTTTTTTTTTTTTTTTTACATATAGCCTATGGAAACAGTTATTAAAAAAAAATTAAATATGATCATATGGTAAAATAAAAGTTGTTATCAATACCTAACTTTATTGACTCTTGGTCTTAAAAATAATAATGTTACGTAAAATAGATTAAATAATGAGATCACATAAAACACAAAACTGAGATTTTGTTTTTATTCTAGAAATGATATCTATACCATTTGCATATAAATAAATATATATATATATATTTCTTTTAAAAGTAATATACTAATAAATATGAAACAGCTTACTATGGGCCGTGGAAAAAATGGTTCTAAACTATAGTTGGAAGTATAAAAATGTTCACTATTTAAAAAAATCGAATTGATTAACAATATAAAAATCGAAACTATCCATGGAGATTTCCACCAACAAATATAAATATTGCTTTTGTGTTAATAGTAATAATAATAATAATAATAATAATAATAATAATAATAATAATAATAATAATATATATATATATATATATATAAACTATTATGCAAAATACAAAATAACACCTTATTTTTAAAAATTATTTAGTAAATTTCATTCTAAGCTAGGAAGAATTTCACGATTTATTAAATAAAACAATAAATAACACCTTACATAAAACAAATCTGATATATTGTCGCCTAATGGCTTTACTTTCAAGATTTTCTAGTTAGTGAACGATTTTAAAATAAGATTGTTAACCTTTTTAGAAAATTTTAAAAGTGATTTAGACACTCATTTGGCCTTAATACATTTCACGGTACAGTTGTTGAATGAAATTATATAATGACCTTTGTACTGTTCGGAGTTTATGGTCTTAATGAAGACATTCGATACAACAAACAATAGATACGTACAACATAGTTCAGGACTACGTTTCGATGATTAAGTCATCCTCAGTTGTAACATACTCACAAACCCTCCTGACACTGAATTACAACTGGCCAGACCAATGTTTCAAACAGATACAAGGAAGCAATTTGACCTCACTTTAAATGCATCATAATATACTCAATGTTTTAAAGTTTAAGATAATACAAAATATCCATTACCAATAATATAATTCTAATGTTATTCTAATTAATGGCTAATTAAAAGAACACGGAAACGGTACTGGCAACCCCATTCCCCCAAAAACATCAAAACACACACAAACACTCACACACATACGCAAAAAATTATGGTAAATGAAATTGAAAAAATAAACCTATACATTGTAGGAGAATTAGACATTAAACAAAAAAGAAAAACAGTACAGAAGGAAATGAAAAAAAAGAAAAAAAACATAAAAACCAAAGCAAACATAAAATAAAATAAAAAATATGCAAAACCAACAAACATAAAAGAAAAGAAAAATATGCAAAACCAACAAACATAAAGAAAAAAAAACTAATTACGGTAATTAAATTGATACATTAATCGCCGAAAATAACCTTAACCTTTGTTTTATTGATATACTATTTGTTAATTAAATCTAAACTGGAATGAACATTGTTTTGAAGAGGCCTTTTTTTGCAATTCTTAACCCAATATTATAATTTTTTAAAAGTCTTATTAAAATAATATATATGTGCAGCTCCTCTATTTAAGTTAATAAACATTGTACCATTAAAGAATTTATTCAAATTTACAGAGTTTTGAGAGAGAGAGAGAGAGAGAGAGAGAGAGAGAGAGAGAGAGAGAGAGAGAGAGAGAGAGAGAGAGAGAGAGAGAGAGAGAGAGAGAGAGAGAGAGAGAGAGAGAGAGAGAGAGAGAGAGAGAGAGAGAGAGAGAGAGAGAGAGAGAGAGAGAGAGAGAGAGAGAGAGAGAGAGAGAGAGAGAGAGAGAGAGAGTAAGGGAAAAATCTGGGTGGAAAGAATGAGGGAATGAGGAGTAAAAAATAAACTAGACTGAACTACTTCTGAACTTCCTTCTAACGCATGACAACTATATTATTAAAATGGAGTTGTTTTAATAAATCCTAGTTTTGCAGACAACCTCAGGTCTTCCTTGTATCAAATGTCAATTCTGTTGAAATAGTAATAATTGTTAGAACAAATCATAGTTTTTGCAGGCAACTTTGGGTCTTCCTTGTAACGAATGTCAATTCTGTTTAAATAGTAATTGTTAGAAGAAATCATAGTTTTTGCAGACAACTTTGGGTCTTCCTTGTAACGAATGTCAATTCTGTTGAAATAGTAATTGTTAGAATAAATCATAGTTTTTGCAGACATCTTTGGGTCTTCCTTGTAACGATGTCAATTCTGTTGAAATAGTAATTGTTAGAACAAATCATAGTTTTTTGCAGACAACTTTGGGTCTTCCTTGTAACGATGTCAATTCTGTTGAAATAATAGTTGTTAGAACAAATCATAGTTTTTGCAGACAAATTCGGGTCTTCCTTGTCACGAATGTTAACTCTGTTGAAATAGTAATAATTGTTAGAAGAAATCATAGTTTTTGCAGAAAACTTTGGGTCTTCCTTGTAACGATGTCAATTCTGTTGAAATAATAGTTGTTAGAACAAATCATAGTTTTTGCAGACAAATTCGGGTCTTCCTTGTCACGAATGTTAACTCTGTTGAAATAGTAATTGTTAGAACAAATCATAGTTTTTGCAGACAACTTCGGTTCTTTCTTGTAACGAATGTTAATTCTGTTGAAATAGTAATTGTTAGAAGAAATCATAGTTTTTGCAGACAACTTCGGGTCTTCCTTATAACGAATGTTAATTCTGTTGAAATAGTAATTGTTAGAACAAATCATAGTTTTTTGCAGATAACTTCGAAGCTTCCCACTAACAAATGACCTTTTAATAAATGAAAAATTGCGTCTTTGAAGTTTTAAAGTACTTTAACTATATTTTATTTCTTATGATTAACGACATAGTATCACCTACGTGGTGTATGCGTTGATAATTAAAAATGTTTATGAAATCAATGAAAATTGTATAAAAATAATATTATATTAATCATGGGTTATTGTGGATGATCATTGTTTTCACTTGAAGTAATATTATATTGGAAATATTAAAATAATAATATTATTATTTTTAGTACCGTTCTAATGATTTAAATAATTTGTGTACTATTTATTTTGAAACTGTATAATTGAAAGTCTATAATGTATATATGAAATCATGGTCTATTTCATATTGGTTATTTTTTTGTTTGTCATGTGTGTACATTCATAGTGATTTTTGTACATAATAGCCTACCATTTTCTATTAGTTGTATCATTGTAGACTTGTATATTTTGTGTAATGTATATTCATGTAAAACTAGATATATAATAATATTTTGGTTGGTTTATATAAACATTACTTTAATATAGAATCTATAATTACTATAATATAAGAAATTTATATATATATATTACAAACATTTAGTTAGTAGAGGTACCCACTTGGTAAAAAATTAAGTTGTTAGTTCTTCTACCGTTCAGCTACTACTTTTTGTTATTTTCTATTTAAGTTTATTTCTGTATTTCCGTTTTAAATTGCCTAAACATTATTCCACCTTAGAGGTTAGCCTTTTTACAATATGAACAAGATTGTGTGTTTTTACTTCAGTTTATTGACGTAACTGGATTATCGTTAGAAATATAAGCATAATTTTATTTTGTTGCTATATTTAAAAGTAATTGGAGAAATATGTAAATAAATCAAACAAATTTAATCTACTACCAAAATTCTCTCCAAAAAACAATATATTGCGGTATTAACTTGCGTGACGAGGAGAGGATTATATCAGATAGACTCTTGTAGACACAAGGCCTAGTAGATAACAGTTATGTCACTACACTTTACTACTCATTCATAATTTTAACGGAAGTGTACATGTTGAGGGCATTGCCCTGACGCCAGTTTTCTCGTTAAACATTGTTGCCGCCGTCCTTTGATTACGTAGGCTTTGTCGTAAAACTCCAATATGTTAGATCAAAGAGGGTGGAATAGACCAATATTTGTTTCAGCTGTGTTCATTCGCTGAGAAATTGGCAGTAAAAGGAGTGTTTGCTATATTACTTCTTTTTTTTTTTTAAACTAAAAACCTCGCAGTCATCTTCGACATAAGAAAAAAGGGTAAATAAATAGAGACCCCTAGCCCTTGAATTCTTTAATAGCATCAGGAGCGGAAGAGAACAAGAGTTGGTCAAGAGAGACCTAAAAGGAAAGATGAAAGTGAGGGATCTAATCCAAGAAAAGATGAAGTAAATTGTAAATGTAGTTAAGTTAGGTTAGCTCAGGATTGGTACAGCCGTACTCACTGTAAGTGAGCCTCTGAGAGGATATTTCATCTTTTTCGGTGTGTGTGTGTGTGTGTGTGTGTGTGTGTGTGTGTGTGTGTGTGTGTGTGTGTGTGTGTGTGTGTGTGTGAGTGTGTGTGTGTGTGTGTGTGTGCGTGTGTGTGTTTTAGTGCGCAGGCGCGTGCGTTACTTAGTTATAGTGGGATTTTGATAATCCTGCACTTTTGGGACTAATGACCGTGCTGGTCTTTCAATTACGCCAGATTTTACATAGGTAGGGCACGTAACGTGCACATGCACACAGATCACATCGAATCAAACATCAATCCTATAACATGTTATTCTGAGCTTCACAGACTAAATACCGGTAATACAATCATATAGTTTACATGTGCGGAGCCGAAAGCAAATTATGGATATGGACACAAACCCCATAGAATCAAACATCAATCCTATAAACAAGCCTTAATGCAGTAAATAGATTTTAAAAATTGTTAAAATTCATGGAAAACCTATGAATTCCATCAAAATTTTGCGGTGTAGCATCGCAAAAAACTTTTTAGGGGTATTCATATAGAAGCTGTTGGTAGATTTATCCATTTTCTTATTTATTATATATGACTTTCCTTGAGCCCTTATATATTTACAAAAATATATTTTAGTTGTTGTAGTTAGTTTTTACTGAACAATTAGTTTTGTTAAATACCATTAAACAAATGCATAATAGTATTGTTATAAGTAGCTTTTTAAATATATGTATTCTATTTACTATATCGAGATTTTCAATTCCGTTTATAACTCAAATACCGAACAGTATTATAGAAAATATATTCTATTTAAGTCGCTATTGTCATCTACGATTAGTTATAAATTAATGCAAAATACACGCAAACCACAGAATAATTATTGTTATACTACATTCTGCTGGCCAGCTAATATTGACTGCACAGTACAAATTTAAATTCTATGTTACGCTATTAAAAGCTTGCTTGTATGGAATTGAAAATATATCATGTTATTTCCGACACAGCAGATTTTTGTTCAGTTACTCTCGTCCTGAGTGATTCAAATTTTCGTCTTTTTTACGTTTTGGATGCACTAATTAAAGTGTTAGTAGCTACAGAATTAAAATGCATATACAGCCTCGCTTATTTAATTTTGTGAAACAAATTTGATTTAGTCCCTTTCACATATTGACCTTTGATCTTTGTTATTAAGTTTTCACAGTACTCCAAAAATTATAGTATAATAATTTTCGTAACATTGGGCAATAAATATATCTTTTTATGCATACATTCTAGTGTTAAAAGTCTTTTATTTTTATTCTTTAAATTCTTAAGGTGGTTTGTATAGTAATTTCACCATTCATAATGTGTAATCAAATTTAAAAACAAGGTTTTAAAACAAAATATCGGTTGTTACAATGTAGATTTATTTACAATAACCTACATAAATATTCATCTTTAGTCTAGTAAGAAAATCATTCCGTTCAGTTTATATTATAGTAATTTAATGACTGGTGCCAGCGAAAGATAAGTAATAAGGAAATTGAAGGAAGTGTATAAGTAGGATAGTTTAATGATCTTTAATTTCATTATTGCTTTGTGCCAAAGGAAATAGATATTCTAATAGTCAAGAGTTGTTTAATGCGTAAATGTGAAGGAAGCACTTAAAACCCTTATTTAAAAGGAGAAGAGTTTTTTTTCCTGTAATGCCTATTTCTAGAGTTCTACTGGGCCGAGTTTAATAATTTTGGTGTCGTTGGAAAGCGTGTCTTGAGTATAATCCAAAATGTTTCACAATAAGTCAATTTCCTCACTGAAAACTTAAAAAGTGTAATAACTTTCCTTAACTATTAAATGAAACATCGACATCCAATATTAAAATCAATTCTTCTGATTCACAAATATTCGATCTCCCATAATTTGGAAAGAAGCTACCATGACTCCGGTATTGCTTTACTTCCGTTCACCGCATATAGAAAGAAATTATGAAAAATCAGAAACCTTTTAATGGCGAAGTAATTTTACTTAAAGCAGATTATAAATGATCCCAAAATTTTGTCAAAAATGGTGACAGAACAAAAATAGTTAATGCAAGCATAAAATTCCATCCAATATGCGAGAACATTAAAGTGTTGGTACTTAAAGGTAAATTTCGATTAGTTGACCCGTCATTGAGTGAATGGCTTTTAAGAATTGATAATGGTGAACACAATAAGACTGACGCTCTACCAGAGGAAATAATGGCAGTACCATCACGTATTTAATATGATGGTGATATTACTAAAGAAATATTTGGCGAAAGCATCTAATTCACAGTCAAAAAGCCACTCTTTAAAAAAAAATCACCATGTTGACAAATTAAATGAAAATGTGCTCTACCTTTTAGAGGGCAGAACAGTTACTTTAGCTAAGATCGTATCGATTCAGATTTCGGAGAAAATAATGAACATTATTGTCCAATAGAGTTTTTACACGAGCAAACATGTTTGTTTATAAATTGAAATTGAAGTAGAACGCTATTCATTCTTCTGAGGAATATCAATACAGAAAAAGGTCTTTGCAATGTATTAATATTTAAAATAAAGCCAAATTTGATTGCCGCAGAAGTATTAACCGTTCATCATGTGGTGAAATTTTTTTTTTCTCCGAATAGACCTTGCACTAAACGATACTGACCATCCATTTACTCTTAGAAGACGACAATTTCGTATAAGACTTATATTGTCTATGCTATGACTATAAATAACTAACAAGGTCAACATTTAATAAACCTTCCATAACCAATGTTTGGTCATGTACAACGGTATGTTGCATTTTCAAGAGTGAGACCTTTTGATGATTAAGAGTTCAAGTTTGCCATGCACCAGAACAAAGAAAATACCTCCCTACACAAAATAAATTTTCACAAAAAACATTTTTTGTCATACTGCTTCAAAAACAGCTTCAATACATGCATTGTTTCAATATGCTAAAGTTGTTATTTTTTATCCTAGGACCTAAAAACATCAGCTGAGGTCGAGGTCTTCAGCTGTTACTTCGTTTATACGAATTAATAAACGATTGTAAAGCATCTATAAAAACAACAGATACTCTCGATTGTAAATAACCGTTAAAACATCTGTTACCATCGATTTGAATGGAAATAGGTTATAACAATTTAGTTTTTGTGAAATTGTTTTCTTATATTATTTGCAGTATAACGAAAAATATAGTTCATCACTTGGACCAAAAGAAGCTTTTTGATTCCCGCTAAATTTTTGTTAAACTTGAGCTTGTATCGAAAAGCTTCACTTTTGGTCCTAGTGATGAAATATACTATTATATAAAGACATTTGCGAACATATATGCGCAAATTTTAATTTTTAATGTAAGAAGCTTAAATAATTGCATTAATTTTGTATAAAAACATAATTACTTTTTTAAAAGTTACTTCAGTTTCCTAGCGCCCGTTGCATTGTCCAGCAACGAGCTCTATTGGTCGTCGTTATTACATCATAGCAGTTTGTACGGGACAATTTTTTAAACAATCAAAGTATATAGTCGTCGTTTAATTTTATTGACGTTTACTATTGTAGTTATATAACTACTGGCTAACGCTAATCTAAAAATGATTTATACCAATTTCTTGCTGATTTTTCAGGTTAACAAACTAGTCGAACGATTCGTGCCTACAGTTTAGTCGAGTAATGGTGGGAAATTGTTTCATGTTTATATAATTATTTTAACGTATAACATCTGTACCGGTGATAATGTTTATATTTTACTACGTTTGATGATTAATGCAACATGCATTTGAAACTCCGGTAGTGATAAATTACCTCTGGTGGAGTATGTGACGAAAATCAGATATTTAGTAAAATTATTTATTTAGTGACAAATGAAGGTCGTTTATCTAAACTGACAAATCGAATCACATGTGAGGGAAAAAAACGATTTCAGATAATTTGGAAATAATAAATTGTAGTTAATTATCAACCAAGTTTATTTTCGTACTATCGTACTTTATAAATAACTAACCCAATTTTATTTTTCAGGCTGATTAGTAAGTTAATTTAAACTATTAACTATTCAATTACAACCAAATTTGATTGTAATAGCTTGAATAAATTTTGAAATATGGGCTTCGAACTTCCTTCATTACATTTGTGTGGTTAAAATGTTCACTTTTTGATTGATAACCACCGACTCAAAACTGTTATGGGTGTAATGACCAATAACTTATGTTAAAGTCCTAACGGATTTATATTAGAATAATATTTATTTTAAATGGTTAGAGCCGATAGGATGGTTTTAAATGGTTTATTTCGTTCTTGTGGTAAAATTATGAACACTTACATTTCAAGAAAGGATTTCGAAACTAATGTCAAACTAACCTGTTTAGGCTTACAACTAAAATGTAATTTGAAATAAAGTCGGATCATAGACAGATAGGCCGACACGTTGCAGTGCAAAAAGAACTTTATCTTATAAAATTCCCTTCATTACCGACAATATATATATATATATATATATATATATATATATATATATATATATAATAACACTAGTTTATATTTACTATCTAGTGTCTGTTAGTTTATATATTTTTGTTTGTAATAAACTAAATATTAGCTAAAACATTCTCCAGTCTTTTGTACATTTTTTTAATGATTTATGTAAAAAAGAAGATATATTTTAACCTCTTCTTATTTTCTTAAGAGAAATTTCACTCTCAAGTGAAATATATATGAGAGAGGAGAGAGAATGAATTCATTTATTATTTGAAACGAGGTTATTTCTATTTAGCCCTCTCTTTCACCCAACCCCAACAAAATAACTATATTAACAAACAATTCTTTAAAAATAGTAACAAATAAAATATAAAATACAATGAAAATATATATATATACATAATAATACACTAATAGGAAAATAATATAAACATAACTATACACTATAAGGTAATATATACATAAAATAATAATAATAATAATAACAATAAATAAATTTATATAAATTAAAAACAAACAAATATATATGAATAAATAATATTATTTATGCATACACTAATAACATAATATGTAGATAGTAAATTTACATAGTTACAAATTTAGAAAATTAATTAAATGATAAATATAAAGTAAATAAATAAATATAGTGAAATAGTAAATATACTATTCGATTACGTCTCAAGTGGGGATACAGCTTTCTTTAATGTCAGGCCAAGAAATGTTTTCAGCTGCCGTGAAAACTGGACACGGTCGTCAACAGACTTCATTGTTTCCCGACACGAATTCGATAAGCGACAAGCGAACACAGTAAATGAATTGTTAAATATTACGTTTCGGTTCGGTGTAGTGATATGGCGAACATATCAGTTGAACCTCTCCTTGTGCTCTTAGCACTTATATTGGATGTATATACAAACTGTTTTCCTAGGTAAGCCCGTATAGCGTGGAATACCTCCATGATATTCATACCCCCTTATTTTTCTAGTGTAGACATTTTTACAAGTTTTTACTTCACTGTGGATTATTGGAACTTTTCCTTTTGTAGACTTTCCTTTTTTGCAATATTAACACTTTAAAGAAAGGTTAATTTTACAAGTTTTCGCTTCTATATCAAATTTAGCGATGAAATCGACTTTGTATATTATGGAATAATTATAAAACTGTACCTTCTATGGATTATTGGAAATTTTCCTTTTGTAGACTTTCCTCTTTTACAATATTAACACTTTAAAGAAAGGTTAATTTTACAAGTTTTCGCTTCTATTTAATTAATAAAAGTCACCCTTGGCTGATTAATCCACCTTTTTTCATTTGTACTACTTCATTTGTACTAAAATTAACTCTTTAAAAAAAAAGTTAAATTGTGGAAAAAGGAATACAGTACAAACTTAAAAAGTTGTGTTGTCCTAAAGTCGGCATATTATTGTAATTATTCCTTGTAATACTTAATTAGATTACATTTTTAGTTACCACGCATTGCCAAAAATGTTATAAATTACCTTTTGTTGAAAAATGATGACTTGTGAAAAAGGAAAAGTGTACAAACGAAAATGTTTTATTTATCTATAATCGGCATATGGTTTTGTCTGTTCCATACTTAAACAGATATCAGTTTTAGTTACTAAATATAACCGAAATTATTTAAAACGATTTTTTTAAATGATGACTTGTGAAAAACGGAGAAGAGTGCAAACGAAAAACTTGCATTTAACTATAATCTGCATATGGTGGGGAGAGGATATATACAGAGGACAGAGGGGGGGGGGGGTCTTTACCAAATGGCTTCTGCATTTAACATTTGTTCATTTAATATTATCTTTGTTAAACGATATTTCAAATATTCTTTTTCTTTTGTACTATTGAAAGACCGAATTATAAGTGTTTTCTATTTACTCTACACTTACTTTATTCTTTTTTTTTTTTTTTTTTTATACGAATTGTCAAACATTTACTGGATGAGGCACATGTCTAGAATTACTTAAAAGAAACACTGCTTCAATTTAAAATCTGATAATTTGTATTCACTACCTAGCCTAATAACATTTTGAAATCGTGATCTTAGATTGAATTTTAATTTTTTTAAATAGCACGGATGTCACGAATTACGTATTTTTAAACGTGTTTGTAAATATGAAAACGATGGTGTAATCATAATTTAAATAAGTTATACCTTACCATTTGCATACATTTTTTGTTTTGTTTTACAAAATGAAGTTTTGACCATTCAAAAAGTAAAAATATGGCGTCATATTTTTGAGGTCAATTTTTATCTAAATAGTTCTCAAAACAAGTTACTAATTCATTAGAAACTAATATAAAATTGCCCTACTTTCCTACCAAAGGTCTTATGCTATCCCAGGTTGATACCAGTCATGTTCGACAGATACTAAAGGTCCTACAGGGTTTGATTGTATTTTTGGTAATTGTTAAAGGAACATTCGTGCATAAACAGTTTGTTCTAATTCCCTACTCTTAAAGTTACTTACATCGATCATTTAAATGACATAAATAATAATGTCTACAATTTACATGACGTCATGCTGATTTAGCGTTTGTAAAAATTATGAAGACAGTAAAAGATGTGTAAATTTTCAGTATATCATTGTTTTCAGAATTAAAAAGAAGTCTAAACAAATGTATCATATGACCCTTTGGTATTTTAAAATTTTAAAGTTCAATCCACGATGGCGAATTGAAATGGTCGACAAACCTGTAATCTTATCAAAATATGCTCTTAGAGAATAAACAACCTAAATTGTTTTATAAGTGGTATCAGACTTTAGCTTCACCCTGGATATATTAGCAGATATAAATATAAGTTTAAAGATGTCTCTACTATTCTAATTACGAGTATATAGCTAATAGTAAATCTGAACACACAATTACTCTACGACATGTCAAGTTTGTATGCAGACTGTAACAGGCGTCAGAGAATGATTCCATCTGTCTGTGGATCGATACATGATGAATAAAGACGTGGAGCAGGGTGGTCCTTTGTACTAAATACAAGTTGCATTCGTCATATAGGTCTAGCATTTCTTTTCTATACAGTTTATCTGCATGGTTGTCGACTTTAACTTTAACATTTTTAAAAACCTCGAAGTCATCATTGCAAAAAACAAGAAAAAGAACATTAAATACAAACCAATAAGACTAGAATACTCTAATATAAAGGTATAAAATAATAATAGATCTTCATATTACCAAGCCGTAATATATTAGAAATTCGCAAATGCAATACAAATTTATAATATTTCAAATATGTCACACATATATATATATATACCACCATAAAATGAGAGTAATAGTGTGAAAAAATTCATAGTAGTGCAAAAAATGTCACGCTGAAATAAATTGGACACTAGTCAGGGTTCATTCTGGTATTTTTCATTTTACTTTGGGAAATTATTTGTTTGATAAGATCAACGTGGATTTTGTCATTAACATTAATATTTAACCAAGGGGTTGGTCGAAATTATTTTGGTAAATTTAATTAGACAATTTATGAAGGGAGTAAAGAGTTGATTTTCACTTCACACAGATAACTTCTTAAATGAGCCTTTTAGGAAAATGACGCCAACATGTTTTGTTGGGTCATTAAAGACTGAATTATATATAGCAAATGAAATCAATACTTTTAAGTCCGATTTAAGGAAAATCTAATTTTTGTTTTTGGTTTTACTGCAGGTATCTTACTCCCTATTGTGAGTTGTAAAAGAAAAGTATGATTAAACTTCAAACATATTAGTAAAGTTGTTTAATCGTTAGCTATTCTCCGTACTCGATGAATTATTTAAAAAAAAACTTTTAAAACCCCAAATAATTAATATTAATTTATAAACGTATTAGAAGTGTGTCTTTTAAATAACGAAACTGTGTTTCTACTTACTAGATAAGTTTGAAAACTAATTGCGAGTTCTTTAGCAGAGGCCTTGGACGTGTCTGAACATACACAGCAAACATCAACACTCACGGTCGTTAAGTTGATTACGAGTCATCGTTTATCGCTCAATGTTTTCTGTTGTGTGCCAGAATAATGTTCAGTTTAAAAAGTTGAGTAACGTGTCCATTTTAAATGGTTGTATAAGTGAACAAAACACCTTCTGAACGTTTTAAAATGCTTACTGAGGTTTACCGAGAAGACGGTATGCACGTGTGTCTGAGTGGCAGAAGAGATTGAGTGAAGGACGACAAAAACAGGGTGACGATGAACGCCCTAGACGACCTCACACTTCAAGAATCGATGAAAATGTGGAGAAAATCAGACAGATTATTCAAGACTCAGTGGACGAATGATAGCTGAAACCATTAACATTGACAAAGAAACTGATTGGAATATTGCGCGAGAATCTCAACATAAAAAACGTTTGTGCTAAAAGTATCATATTTAAAGTATGATTAATGCTATGTACCCCCCCACATACATTAAATATTATCTTGAGAATTGCGAATAGTTACGAAATCACAGATAAAGATAGAGGAGTAAAAAAGGATTGCGTTGAATACATGATAAAACCCCCCAGTCTTTCAGTATGAGAATATAGAGAACTCCACATATGCACATAACCGCGTACTATCTTTTCACGTTGTGCGCTTGATGTAGTTTAAAAATTACATTTATCGTAAACCTTCATAGTTCCACTAAACGAAGGAGCCCCAAACTGTGGTCCTACTGGCATATAAACTAAATATTGTTTTGAAACTCGTTTTGCCTCCATACAGTAGAGGATGAGGCAAGATCAATATCTCAGAGACAGATTGAAATATTTACGGGTCACCGATAACGATTTCGCTTGAATTATAAAAGGACTTTTATCTTGATTACGTGCTTACATACAGAGTGCAAGTTCTGAGATGCATTTAAATATTTCTCAAGAAATATACTATAATACAGCACAGCTGTGTAGTCTAAGTGATGTGTCAGCTTTAGTATTTTGTGTGGTTTATTAATCCTTCTATTCCATCAAAATAAAAACAAACAACAGAACGTTGAAATGGAATCAAACAAAAATTTGACTCCAACAAACCTATACCCTACTCAACACATCAAATAATTATAATTGTAGAAACCACTATTTAAATTAATTTTATTTGTTAACTACTTAATTAATATTTGTGAAAACAAGTGTTAGTAATTTAAGGCACTGAGTGTATGTAAGCCTTGGGTTCTAGGTGACGTGAGTCTAGTTAAAATTGGAAGTGGGATTAAAGGTGGGGTTAGTAGTTGAGTAACAAACAACTAAATGTTCATATAGCTCAATTCTTAGAATTCAGTAGGCCATGTTATCACATATGTTAAATAAACATCCAGCCGAAAGTTTATTTTACTATGGAAGCCATTAAAAGTTGTATCGCTACCAATTTGACTCAAATTTCGTACGTTACCAGCCCTATATAGTGAGAAATATTATTTGTTTGTTCAAAACTTGTTTACCCACATATAAGTAATGGTTTAATCACTCAGCAAAATAACACTTTTTGCCTTCATTTTTTAGGTCACGTTATCGACTTTTTTCTTAGCCATTACTTTCTTATTATTGATTGAAGAAAAGTCAGTATCATTGGGACGTAGATGGTTTTATGGTTACGGAAAATGATCTTTTGCGCTACTTTATACAAGTATAGATCTGAAGCAAAGTTATAGTTGAAAAACATCTTAAAGTGGCCGCCATTTTAAAATTTACCTCAAAAACTCATTAGGTCATTCTTCAAAAATTTGTAATGGTGGCTCAAAATATGGTGTCAAACGTATAACTCGTTCGATAGTTCTTGTGCTTACAGGAAGTGAGGATTTTTACTTTATATTAGACTTTCTTTGCTCAGGCAGTAGGCTTATATCGAAATCTGATGAAATTTAAAATTAAGTCTTTTTAAAGTCATAATCAGTAGTAATAGCCGTACTCTGGCCAGACAGTAAACAAAAGATAAGAGATGAGAGTAACTTTAATAACGTTGTTGGCACCACTAAGTAAACAAAGTTAAGAGACTAGTGCCATTGTGTCAACAAAGATAAAAGTTAAGTAAACATAGATAACAGATAAAGAGTACAGAATTAATGTATATAAATAAAGAAAAGAGATAATTAGTTGCTTAAGTGAATAAATCTATGTTTAATGATAAAGAATATATAAAGTGTAAATAGTTTGTACATATTAGTTTAGACTATTGCCGATCGAAGTGTTTAAGTAATAGTTATGGTGATACCTCGGTTCCGAGATTAGTGAGAGTATATTAATTTTATCTAAAAATTATAGTTATACGTTTAGTATGATTTTTTGATGATTTATTTTGTTTAAATGATCTCAAGCTTGTTAATATATTTTTATATATTATGAAACTATATTAATAAAATATAAAGAGTGTTATCTAAATACAGATTGTCAGTTGAAACAATAGATGACGTACTTAATTGTGAGGTACTTGTTCTGAAAGATTAAATGCTGTGGTAACTGTTATATGACCGATGACTAGTCTACTCAAAATCATAAAACTCACATGTAACAATGGTGACCAGAAGGCTTGAATTTCGTGCACACAATAAAAAATATCTCGTTACAGGTAGAGCAGGTATGTACATTTTCTGTTCAATGTACGATAGATTTTATTGCATTGTGTACAAAATTTTAATATATCACAGGTAGATTGTTGTTTATGGAAAATTTGTTTAAAATTATTGTTGAGATATTCACGGTTTTTGAAAAGTCTGTTGCATTTGACATTTAATATTCTCAACGCTGTTAGAAATTGGTGAATTATTATATGTTTTACATTAAAGGGGACATCTGTGTCTTTTTTGCTTCTCATACGAAAATTTACAGTTTTGCCAATAGAATTGAGTTGTAAATGCACCGGTCACCGAAGTTATTACATTAAAACGCCCATCATCATAAATTAAATCTAAATATAATTTTCCTACAGATCCTTCAAACATTAATTCACGTCCTCTTCTATCAGTAAAGACATTGTATAATCAGTCAGATAGTTTTGGAATAGTTTGATTTCTTCGATTCTGCCTCCTTTCGTAAGATCCACTCCAACGGAATCACAAAGTCGCAGCTTCATTTCGTTGTATCGTTGTTCGCGGATCCCTTACGTCATTATCAATTTTTTTACTCTCTTCTTGTTCTTCGTTCTTATCTTTTTTTTCATTTAATCAATCCTACAATAAGTGCCCGACTCAAACATAAATTATAATTTCCATTTTTAATAACAATTATACCATTCGTTTTGTGACAGAAATCTGCAAACGAACTAGTGTAATCAATTCTTCCTCTTCCTCTTCCATTTCCTCGTGGCATTTTTATTTGTAAACATTTTATGTCCATTGGTCCGTCGATGAGAAATTTTTCATTACTTTGAATTATGTTTTCTACAGTTTGTAAAATAATTTTCCCATTTAACAGGTCCGCTCTACGTATGCTAATATCAATCGGCCTTTGTTCAGGTTTATCTGAATTACTAATAGTAAATCCAACTTTATCATTTGTGTTTACGTTCGAGTTTAGATAATCTATTAAGAAATTAAACATTTCGTTTAGCCACTGTGTCAAATTTTCACCTACAGATGGTTCTGAATTACAAAGTTAATTTTACCACATTCATATCAAATTTACTGTAATTTTTATAAATATCATTTATTATTTCACATGATTCGAGACCATGATTTGTTTGATCGTCACGACTATATTGTGGTAGAGGGATTGATGGTAAAATAGTAAAGGACTGTAGTCACGGCTACAGTGCAGCTGCGGACTTGGGGGTACAACACCTTGTGGTATTCTAGGGGGTGAGAGTAAATTTAAAGTTTCAGGAATCTCGGCAAACTCACTTCCATCCACAGGATCTACCATATATATGTCAATTAAATCTGATTGCAGGACATCGTTGGGGAAAATGCCATTTTAGAAATTCTTAGTTAAATTAAAATAGAATAATATTTATAATAATACAGCCGATGATGATACAACCGTTTTGATAAAATCGGAAAATAGGAAGATGAAGTTTGTATAAATGAGATAGATGATTGGGTATCTGTTAATGGTTTAAAATTGAATATTAATAAGACAAACATAATGAATTTTAAGACATCGAAAGTTGATTTGTTAAATGTACAATTTAAAAATAACTTATTCATTGGAAAAACTGATGCCAGATTTTTGGGCGTACAGATGGATCACCATATAAATTGGAAAACATATGTAAAGATTCTAATTAAGAAATTAAATATAGCCTGTTTTCAAATGAAATTTGTTTTAAATGTCACATATATTAAAAAAAAAAAAAAAAAAAAAAAAAAACTGTGTACTACAGTTTTTTCCCCCGCAAATTAAATATGGAGTTATACTCTGGGAAGACTCTAAGGAAGCAAAAACATTATTTGTATGATACACAAAGATAAAATCTTAGAATCATGTTAAATGAACCTCAATTTTACTCTTGTAATTATCTAAACAATTCGAAACTTTAACGTTACCATCTCTTTATTTGTTTGAAGTCTTATGTATTGTGCACTGTCACAAGGATTTGCAGAAAATTGTGTGCACCACGATTATGGCACAAGGAACAGGGAAACAATGTTGTACCCGATTCACAGACTTATCCTGCAGGAAAGGAGTCCTTTATATAAGGGCATCATATTTTACAATCGGTTAAATTCTACATTTAAGATACTGGAAATATCACAATTAAAAAAAAAACTGAAGCAACTATTGCTGGAAAAAACATATTATAACAAAATTGATTTCCTACAAGAGAGGAGTCTTTTATAGTGTGTAATGTATTTTATTGGTAAAATCTGAGAAACTATCACTCCGTCACGTATACACTGTTAACTTGTTGTCAAAATTAAGGATTTATATATGTGAGGTTGTTTTCTAAAACTCTGCATATTGACATGATGAGTATTACAGATTTGACTCTGGTTAGACTGAAGGACTCTGATTGGACTCTGGGTTATTTCGGTCATATAACTAAAGAACAGTTACCACATGTATTTTAATCTTTCGAAACAAGGACGTCATCTATTGTTTCAACTGACATTCTATATTTCGATAACACTCTTTATATTTTATTAATATAGTTTCATAATATATAAAAATATATTAACAAGATGGAGATAATTTTGTTCTTTACAGGAAAATAAATCATCATAAAATCATACTAAAAGTATAACTTTTAATTTTTAGAAAAAATAAATATACTCTGACTAATCTCGGAACCGAGGTATCACTATAACTATTACTTGTTTATTGATTGTCTTAAACACTCCGATCGGCAATAGTCTAAACTAATATGTACAATCTATTTACACTTTATTTATTCTTTATCATTAAACATAGATTTATTCACTTAAGCATTTAATCTCTTTTCTTTATTTACATACATTAACTCTGTACTCTTTATCTGTTATCTATGTTAACTCTTATCTTTGTTTACTTAGTGGCGATAACAACATTCTTAAAGTCGCTCTTATCTTTTATCTTTTGTTTACTGTCTCGCCAGTGTAGGGCTATTACTACTTACGTCATATGTATGGATTAACGTATTTCTTTCTTTTCTTTTGCAGTTATGTGACGTCATATTGAAGGTAGGCATGGACGGAATACACGCACATAGAGTCGTCTTAGCATCTACCAGTCCTTATTTCTACGCTATGTTTAACGGTAAGTTAAATTTCTGATATTTATGTAAATTTAAACTCTACAGTAATATACAATTGATGGTATTTTTTACAATGTACTTTTCCATCCATTTCTTACTAAGAATTTTTATCCTAGTTTTTGGTATATGTTTACGCGTGTATCTAAAACTTTAATAGATAATAAGGAAACTTCAGAAGTACAAGTAATATCATAAAAATAAAATGCATGCTGTTTTAAATCAAATAAAATATTTGTTCGAGTTAAAAGTTAAAACGGGGTTTTTGGATTGATTGTAAATGTATGTTGAGTTTTCTCTATTTACAAGAGATATTTCCCCAATTGATAGTGGTGTAAGGGCAGAAAGGTATTAGGGTTGAACTCCCTTATGTACATTTTACAGTTTTTAGAATTGACGTGGTTAAATAAATCTGTTCAGATGCTCTAAACTATATTTGGATTATCATTAAATTATTAGTTTTATTTTTGAGACGGTTCAAAATGTTTACAATTGTTGGCTTTTAATCTTTATTTCGTTTCTTAGCACTCGTGTCCGACACCATTTAGAATACTAAAGTTAATTTGTCTCCATATTTGTTTGTTGTACGGTTATAAAAACACTTATTTATAACAAAACATAATTGTTCCTTCACACCCAATACTGATTTGTTTGTGGTCAGTTAATTAAACTCGGACAAAAATATGACTGCTAAAGTAGATAATTCAAAATTGAATATCCGTTAATAAACTTGTCCAATCCATTTTAACACTTAAACTTTTAACAATTCTCTTACTAAATTTTGTGAAAACAGAAAAAAAAGACCGATATAAACAAATAAACACACACATACGTTAGAATATATATAAACAACGGGCGTGTGAGGGCTTGTAAAGAAAGTAAATTGCTAACAACTAATCCCAACCTATCCATTTAATTTCTGAGCCACTGCGTACAGGATATATTTAGTATTATATTGACGGATTTCTGGTATTTGAATGGATTACTAAACAAAACAGCTGATTAGCTGATGGGGTGTAGAGTTTTATAATAAAATCCAACTTTAAAACAATATTTTATCCAACTTTTCTAATTTTAAGTTATTTTTAATAGAAGTTATGATCGGAAATGATAGTTGTTCAAGTTTTACATTTTCATTATTTTAGGACTACGTATTTATTTTTTGAGCGATAATTGTTAACTCAGAACTTTCTGATTATAGATATTTTCCCCATACATTTGACCTACATGTGAGTAAAATTTGTTACATAAAACCATTCTTTGATCAATTTGAAATGTTGTGTTCAGTGGTATTGCAGGTATTTTCAAATAATAATTTTATCTGAAAAAAAGCGAATCCTGGTCCGAAGGTCCATCTTAGAAGTACAAATTCTTAAAATCACTTCAACCTATTTCAACCAGGCTATTGTGATACAGGAATTGTATAACCCAAACCAATTTTTAAAATTGCTAAAGAAAGTTACAATTTTAGTGTATATTGGGAAAAAATGTACCCGCTTGTAGTTAGGGTTCAATTTAGTTTTTCAAATTTACGCGTAAACCGTCATTTTTACTTGTGGCTTGGTACATTTAATGTAGTAAATATTTGACATATCATCAAAGTTCGATCTCTTGGGCTGATTTTGAAATTTTGACTTATAAGTGTTCATAGTTTATTTTAACCTTTTGACAGACAACCTAAGAATTTTCACAACATAAAAAGTTGCTAAATGCAACGTCGTCTTGTTGAAATGGTTCTTGTTGTGGACATTGGAGTTATTTAATCTATTATTATTGATTACGCGAATTTTACACAAGTTAAGGTCAACATATTTAAGTGAAAAAACAGTAATTAAAATGTAACCTGTAGACATATTAGTAACTCCATAGTTACAGTTTCATTATTGTTTATTAAGTTATTCTAAATATGTCCCAAACTGGAAATCATAATCTCTTGTCACCCAAGTTGACTAGAAGCATCTCTGTCAAAGCCAAAAGTAATATCAATATTTATTAAAGTAAAATTCTCTTTATTGCATTAACAAATTAGTACCTATTGTTTCCAGCATAGGCCGAGATGTAACAACTATTTTTGTCTATCACTGGGCCTAACCTGTCAGACAGAGATCAACACATCTTGTTACCACTGTTACTCACTCAACACTCCCCCCCCCCATCCATTGTATGTGTAAATCAGACTGAGGATTGACTTGTTGTTTGCTTTGGTTGAATACTATTGTTATGCAATGTCTGAATTTATTTTGTGTATTCTTCACATTTATCATATAGGATAAGGTATTTTACAATAAATGAAAGTAAGGATTTACTTGTCGTTTTAGTAAATAATGGTCAAATATATCCTCCCCTTATATATTAAATTAACCCATGATGGTTTGTAATGCAGGCTTTGTGGCAAATACACGGAAAAGTGTGAAGGATTAGGGCGTGGAAGTACACAAAAAGTATCTAGTATGTACGGGATAAAACCCGCTAGAAATAAAAAATTAAATTTTAATTGTGGTCGAAGTAAGAACAAAAACGAAGCCATACTATGCCATGGCATTGGACAAAGAACAACACACTGTATAGCCATCACTTTTGTTATCAAAACAATATGTCATTTTTAAAACATTTTCATCATTAACACACTTAAGTTATCAAAACAATCTTATATTATAAAACTTAAACCATTAAATAAGAATATTGTGCCCTCTGCTTTTTAAAACATTAGAACATGTAAACAAGAAGAACAATTTATATTAGGTAATACATCTAACATAATGCCTGATAATCGTAACAATTATTCAAGCAAATACGATGTTTTCTCCAGTTCGTATTTTACAAGTATTATTTAAATCAAAAACTATATTTAGTCAACCTTCGAAGTATTATTATTATGTTTGTTTTAAAAAATTGATTGTTTATGAGATTACCTTACAATTATTTATTTAGTCATTTTATATTATTAAACCATTTAATTATTTCCTCGTTTGTTTGTTTTTGTACTTTCGACCTTTTGATTTTGGTATATTAGTCAGTACAATCGCAAATAATATGTTATCACACAATTTAAATTAACAGAACTTCTGTATGATGAATGTGGCAGGTCATCTCCATAAACACACTGATTATCTAACACAACCGAAAAGTAACAACCAGGCTACAACAGTGTTGCATGTATATGTATTTTATTAATTGATAAATTGTACTTTTGACCTCTTGATTTTCGTACAATAGTTAGTATATTAACAAATAATATGTTACCACACAATATAAATTAACAGAACTTCTGTGACAGGTCATCTCATAAACACACTGATCATCTAACACAACCGACAAGTCAGCCAACCTACAATAGTATTAAAAAAAAATAATAATTCAAGGACACTGTTTAGTTATTAAATTCTAGACTGATGTTACTTTAGCTGCTGGTCTTTTATCTTAATCTTTTATCTGATAAAAAAAAAAAAAAAAAAAAAAATCTAAACATTTCTTTACACTAAATTCACTATTCACTTGGTATTTGAAGCCCACTTCTTTAAAAATGGTTAGCTTCTCCTTTTTTCTTGAAGTTAATTTCTTCTTCCATAATGTCAAGAAGAATATCTTCCAGAATATGTCAGTGGAAGAGAGGATCTGTGAATCCAGAAAATAATGATTATTCTATTTTATTATAATATCCTCCTATGATTAGTGAAGCTCTCTTAAAATAACTAGATTTGAATTAGCCTATATTGGTTCTAATCTCACCGTTGATCTTATTTTGGTGAAATTTAATTAAATTGTTACATTTTAAGGATTCGTAAATACTCTAATAGAGGAAATAAGTGAATGATATGGATATGCTATATTTTGTATGGTGGTGGTATTTACATGGATTTTTTGTTTAATTGCATTTATTATTCCTTCTTACACATCTAAATCAATATGTGATGTTATTTAATGAATTACTGTTATTATTCAACTGTTGTTACAGTAATTAAATCAACTGAATATTACTGTTATTCCAAGTTTCAAATTCTCTAAATACTTTACCTCGTTAAAGGTTTACTTAAATTGTAATTAGATCTACAATAGTAATTTAGGTCTTATACTGTTAAATATTTAGGCCAAAATATACTTATTTATTATAATATCTTATAAAATAAAATATACTTCCATGTAGCCCAACCAATTTTTACAAAAGTATTTTAGGCTGCTTCCTAAATAATAATAATATATATTTAAAAAATCAATTTATGTGGTTTGTTACGAAACCTTAGTATGTGTGTTCATTACAGATGACATGGCAGAGAAGATGCAGAGAGAAGTTGTGCTCCATGACATAGATCCGGCAGCATTACAATTACTAGTGGATTACTCTTATACAGGAGAGATTCATATCACTGAGGAAAACGTTCAGGTAAGACAAATCAGATTATATTAGGGTAACTTTATTTTTAAACGTTTACAGTTTACTAAAACGAAAAGGTTATTAATGGATGTAGGCCACTTAAGTTATATGAAGCCTGATAAGGATGAAATATTGCAGAGGCACTAGCGAAGAACCCAAAAGTGTGGCTTATAAATATCATTCATTTTGTTCCTACAAACAAATAACACTCTTTTTTGAACAGTTAAATTTATATGTATTTGGCGTAAGTCCAGAATGCCATCAAAGAATTTTGTTTTCTGACAAGTCTTTATTTGATCAAAACGGAGTTTTAAACGGTAAAACTCACTATAATGGTACGAGAAACCCTCAGGAAACGCTAAAATCAAGATGGGTATTTTATATGGTATTTTGCGTTTTGTCCTTTGATGTAACACAAGATACCTGGATGTTTTAAATTATCATGTTAATAAGTTTATTATTGTAAATAATAAATCTGCAGTGCATCTACATAATTATTATGTAAACACTATAAACCGTTGTTAAAAGACAAAATACCAGGGTGTCTGATTTGATGCGGTAACGATGAGTTAAATATGTATTAGTTACCTTACTTAGTAGTCAGAGCAATTCTTATTTTGTTATAGAAACACTACAGCGCTGTTTCGCCGTTCATAGCCGGCTTCGTCAGGTGTAGGCTTAACACTTAAATAAAACACACAACGACACTGAACACACACAAAAACACGAAACAAAAAACAATATAAACTCTATAAGAGGTTAACTCTTCGTTAAATGTCATATAAACTTTATACTGGCGTGGCCGCGGCATAGTTTCTGTATTTTCGAACGGAGACTGAAGTGAAGGTCGAATAATGTATTCTCAATGTCAGCTGTGTTTGTTTAGATCAGATGAGTTAAAATGATAACCCAGATCTGACGTTGTTCAAATTATTAAGTACAGTGGAAAAGAAATGTGTAGGAATTACAAAGGGCAATTTAAGAAGAAAAAAATCCATCAAACCCCGAGTAGGAAAAAAAAAAATGACCCAGATATACATTTGTGCAAAAAATTACAAAATCCAAAACCCTTGCCAATAAAGTGTAATTCAAGTAAGATCTGGTATAAATTCATTACAAATTACCTCAACTTACGGCTTAGAAGCTGTAAAATATTTTCTAACAAGGAACAAATCATAATTGTAGTTCAAAAACTACTGGCTGCTGCCATATTTTCTAATAAAATGGAAAAACAAGAAAGGTCTGAAAAACTTGTGTCTTAAGCCTCATACTATTATAAAACAAAATACTCGTAGTATAGAATGAGCAATAAGCTGACGTTAATATGGTGAAGAAATATCTCAAATTGATTGAAGGTTTCTTAAATATTGTTTCGGTGTTTGTAAATAAAAATTCAGAAATTGGCCATCGTAGTGCGTAACTAGACAACTGAAGAGGTTAGTGTATAATAGTTTCGACCGGTTTAGGTGTAAAGACATTTCATACAGACGACACTAGGTCAATCAATTTTGTTGTGGATTTTTCCCCTTTGAAACAAAAAACTATTGTGTTATTATATTATATACAATTTTGACTGTAATCTACACACTATGAAAGCAAAAACTAGTATATCTTATATCATTAATGTAAAGAAACTTTGTAATATTTTATTTTTTATATCTGAAACTGCACAATCGTATTGTTTGGTATAAAGTGTATGATATTTTCTGCTTGTACTAATTACTACTATTTCTTTACAATCACGCAATGTTAGAACTTTGACTTGCTTCGCTCATCCTATGCGTACCACATAATTATAATTATCAGTCACGGTTCTTTTTAGTTGTTTACCTAATCATTCCCAAACCGTAATGATTTTGTTGTCTCCTATATGACACTTCAAATTCAAATAGCTCACCAGATTTGATGAATTTATGATATTTTTATAATAGGTTTAACTGTATTAGTAAAATCTACACCTCAAATATCGATTTTTATTTATTTATTGAAGCACAAATAATTCCTTATTTCACGATTCACCTTGAACTTTTTGACCCATTTGGTGGCCGTGAATATGTAACATACCGTGAAGGTTGTACCACTTAGCACAAAGAGGCTTGAAACTGTTTAAATTGAATATACCGACTGAACTGTTATTGCTCTATTAGACAGATGACGCGACGTTCCATGAGGTCACGCACTTTGAAGTAGAATATGAGAGTAAACATTACTAGCATCCCTTCTGTCATAAAGTAAAATGTATTCGATCTAGCATCAATGTTCACCTTGAGGAAATCAAATCTTGGATTGAAAGTTGCAAACAACAATATTGTGTCGCTAAACTTTTTGTTTTCAACATATTTTTTATTGAGATGAATGCTTTCAACCTCTTTATGATGAATGTTTTTGACTTCAGGAAGTCCTCCTTTTGTAGTTAACTGAAAAGTATGCAGAATAATAGGTTATCTTGATTTCACTTTGGAGTTTACATTTTAAACTACGGAGATATTTCGCATATCTGTACTTATTGAAACAAATCAAATCACAGTTTTGTTTTTTTATATATATTTATAAACTTATAATAAATCTTGTTTTTTGTAGTAAGTTTATATTTTTGTTCCAGAATACTTGAGCCACATTTTACAACAATTATTTGTACTTGTGTAATTTACTCCTTAGTACTTTTAGCCCCCTATGAGTTTTTAATATTTGATTTATATCTCTTCCATAACAAAACATGTCCACAATGATGGGCCTTAATAGGCAATTCCAGTACATTAATCATGATTCTCTGTCCAATATAATAAACGTAATTCGACCTCTGTCATTTTAAAAGTGCAAACTCTCGGCTGTTTTGCCATGACTGATGACATTACTATTGGAAAAACAATTGGCGCCGAATCGCTGTGGCACCACGAGAATACGGTTGCGTAAACGCATTACGTGTAACGATTAACCGATTAACCTATCTTATATACAGTATTGATAAAGGTAAAGAGGTAGCATGTTTATTTTTTTCTAATTTAGAGAAGGTAAACGTTGTGTTTGATTAAAATAATTATAACAAGATACAATTCAGTAGAATGTGGTAAATATTGTCACAAAATATCGTTTAGTAAGATAATCCGAATACATTATGTATGGGATTGTTTTGACTTGTGAAGAAAGAAAGTACGTAAATAAAAATGGCGAATAGTCGCTCTTCTCTTGTATTATCTATTTAAAAATATGAATTGACGACAAAGGGATGAACACCAACATGTAAACACTTGATGCAATTGATTTGTCGTAGCGTCGCGAATAATAACAGCATAACACAAGTATAACCGCAGCCAAGAAAACAAGAATTGAATAGAGTAATTTGGACAAAAATTGTACATTCCTGAAAAATTTGTTGTGTTTACTCTTTGACTGAACAGAAATATAACAAAATAATTGAGGTCGCAATCGTTGTCCAGACTCTCTTCGGAAGGGGAAAGGGTTATTCTAAAATTCTAAATAATTATTAAATAATAGTTATTTCTTAGTTAAAACAAACATTATTGTACAAAAGGAAAAGGGGTTTTTAATAATTAACAAATATAAAACTTTTTTATTATTAATTTAATTAAGATATAAACCTATACACATTTTTATTTATTTTCACATAGTAACAAAGAAAAAAAAAAATCAGCAATCTACAAAATTATATTATATTCAATTACATTTTTATTCTATGTGTGAAACTTCCTGATATTATAATTCAATGAAATTATTTCGTATGTTTCATATATAATATTTGATAAAACGTTAAACACTATAATATCAGCAATTGGGTTTGAACTACTTCAAATTTAACATTTTCGTTATCGAAATTACTATCTATATACACACTTATTCCTTTTGTAAGGCTATAGTTATATCTGTTATTTCATGAGGCACAGTTATATCTGTTATTTCATGAGGCACAACTTCTATTTTTATTATTTTTGTACATGTGTTATTGATTTTTAATTATATATTAAAAAAACAAAACAAAAAAAACAAAAAAACAATGAAATAAACGATAGCATGGGACACGAATTTAACTTTTCAATGTACACAGCAAACTTGATATAATTATATTACCAATTTTTCCAAAGAGATCTAGACAACAATAGCAAAGTGCTATATAGCTTTTGCTGTTTTCCCAACCGGTTAAAGATATATACATCGAATCTCAAGAATGTACGATTGTTTTCAAATCAAATTTGTTTTACTGGGGTACTGCAAGAGGAGTATAATTGACTGCCCAAGTACTCATGTAACTGCTGGTCTCATGAGGAAGTTTTTTGGTTAATTTCCGACTTTGAATAAGTAGATAAAATTATTTTAAAAAGAGCTGGTTTTGAACTAGAGAGTTGTCAGTTTGTAGGTTATTAAAAATATGTTATTATTGTAATTTTGGTAAAAAATTCTGTTAATCAGTCATCTATTTCCGTTGCTGGAAACGTTTACCAATTGTTTCGACCTAATTATTTATATTCGTTTAGAAATGATTCACCATATATTGTTACAAAATCGGAAATAATCTTCTGATCATATTTTAATAATGAAATACACAATTAATTAGATCAGACAAGTTTATTAATTAGTTTTGTTTAATGTGAAGGGTAAAATATTTACATCGGCAATGAAGTTAATAATACTTTTTATAGGTTGTACAGTGTACCAGTTGTAAATCTAACTCATTTTCATACAAGCCGTCAAATTAATATTGTAGAAAGTTAAGTACGATGAAAATAATCCACTTAGAGGTATCACAAACTATTAACCTGTATTTTTGAATGAACTAGTTGGTTGAGGAAAGTGGAAGAGAGTAGGATGCCGTATTGTTTGCTCTACTTGTCTGGTTCATTGGTAAAATTTAAGCGTGACATGTTCCACAATTTGTAACAATACCTACTTCCTCGGTCATGAGAGGTCAAGGCCGTACAAGTGCGAGGTCACACCGATAACTGGCAATCGCACACTTTGTGTGACGATACTCAATAACACTTACACATTGTCTCTGTAATTAGTTGTTTTCAGCGTACCATTGAATTTAAAATAATAATAATAAGATTGTAGGCCTATATGTTATCTTATACAAGTTTTATCTATAAGGTTTTTTCTCCTTATGTAGAGCGAAAACGTATCGTTTTATAAAAAAAGGAAGAAGAGAACAATAAATAAAAACCCATAGGCCTCGAATACTCTAATAGCTTCATGGTCAGAAAAGAACAAGAGTTGGTCAAGAGAGATCTGATAGGAAAAATAAAAGAGAGGGATCTAACCCAAAACTGCATAAGAAAGGTGTAGATATCCACGTAGGATCTCTCGGAAATGCCACTCACTATTATAGTGAGCACCTGACGGTTTTGTATCTTTAGGAATTTGCAATATAGAAATATAAGTATCTTTCTCTCTCTCTCTTTCTGACATTGGAGACTATGTAATGGTCATCGATCGTACTCATAAAAGAAATTTGATTTCATTCTTGGTACATATTTGTATGTGTATATATGTATGTAAATATGTACATTTACCATCTGAAAGAGCGGTAAGTTTAAATAAACTTATGTGATTTGTACTTTAAAAAATGAAAATACATACAAAAAAATGGACCACAGTTTAACAATATATATATATATATATATATATATATATATATATATATATATATATATATATATATATATTTACGGCATATGTTTGTTTATTTTATACAATACAAAGACCATCACAACGGAAATTTTATGTTTCTAAAAATCATTCATTATTTTTCACAAGTAATTCCACAGCAAAATGTACAAATTTAAGTATTGATATCGGATTAATCTGATTAGATAGGTTTTTGCCTGAGTTTTTTTACATATTAAAAATAATTGTAAACTCCAGAATTTATTTATGAACTGTCAAATTGTGTCAGGGAAAGACTATTATTATTAAAAAAAAAAAAAATTTTTAACGTATTAAATAATAAATAATTCCCTAATACTAAATTTATTCCTCAGAGTAATTTCGAAAATCTGTTACAATTGATGTGCAAATCCCAACAAATATTCGTGAGAGATAGAGTTGCAAATAATCATTTGGTGCCTAAAATTTATTAACCAAAACATCATGGACGAATAGTCATATTATTCGTGTATAGTATTTTAGAGACTCTTGAAATAAAAATATCAAACGTGTATGTTATCCAGATTAGCTTCGAGAAGTGCGATTGTTATTGTAAAGAGGCAGAAGCTCGATATGCTTGTCGGAAAGTAAAGTTTGCCAAAATGAATTGCCATTAGTCACGCAAGAACAGTGTAATTGGTCGCTAAGTTTCCATAACGTTACGCATGAGATACAAAATCATTTGTAACCTAGTTTTAATAAGAAACCGGAGGTAATTGTAACAGACAAAAAGGAAATTATTCCGTCCTTTCGTATGCGTATTTGTTTCCCCTCCAGTCGTTTTGTATGTTCTGGGTGTGATTTTGATAACATTTCACTAATAAACAATGGTTGTTTCCATATTCACTGTCCAATTTTCCAAATCTGATTTAATTTAAAAGAAAAAGCGTGATAAATTACTTTCACATAAAACTTATAAATTTCTCTCAGTCAATTTCTGAGCATAGAACCACTTATTTTAAACCTTTCTAACACAATTATAGATATGAATTCACATTAATTAAAGAATTTTGGCTGGGAAACAAGTAGAATAGAAAAAGGAGCGTCATATAAATTCAGCCGTTTAAGTTATAGAATCGCTCCTAACAAATTTAAGGAACAAATAAAACTCATAAATAAAATATTTTGTTAAAAATTTTAAAATAAGGCTGACGTTTTTAATATTATTATGATAGTTTATCATTTATTGTTGTAATCTGCATAAAAAAAGCTGTTGTGGGACAATATAGAACGTACAAAACAGAAATTATTCGCAAAAATTATAACGACGGCCAATTAAAAAAAAAATAGAAAATCACCAACGCATTTCTTGGTCAACGAACTTGTGCAACGAAAGTATATTTACGTGAAATTAAAAGAAAATCGGAGAAAAATTGCAGCTGCTAAATCAGTAACACACATTCATTGAACGTAAATTCAGAACGTAATCTGAAGATCATGATTGGTGATCATTTAGAGTCTCAGGTTTCAACTTTGTCATGAGGGCGGTTGCAATATCTAGTTGTAAGAACTAGAGAGCCGGTGCACCTGGAGACTTTCGGCACCACCTTTTCAAAGAAAATGGAGGACGGGTACCGCTATCAGCAGCACCACAAACTTTTCCTTCAAAGGCCGCAACCTCCCGACAGGTTGAGCATATTCTCCGGTGGCTACATTTTTAGCTATATTGTTTTTATATGATTCTGAATCGAAAAGCATTGTAATTCGTTTCGAAGTGTGCTTCATAAACCGCCTGAAAGTGGAAACGTAGGTCTCAAAACTCCATAAGTATAATTAAACACAAATTCTACTAGTCGCAGTGACGCACAATAATTTATGTAGCCACCACTCATAACATCGTAATGTTTTGAAGTCTCTGAGATGAACTTGTTGGAATTAATTTAATTTTGAGATAACTAAATTCAGAATGTGATGATTGTTTACATCTTTAATATCGTCAATATTTAAAATACAAAATATTGTAAAAATTTCCTAAATGTTAACATAAATTGTTGTCAAAATAACCAAATTATTTTTTAAACTTAAAAATTCGAACACATTAGTATTTACTCTATCCTGTAGAAAGACATAGGCATATATAGCAGATAATTTTCAGTTGTAATCTTTTCACACGTTTAACATTGTTCTTATGAACATTACATCCAAGATCGCGTAGTTAGGTCTGTAGAGCTTTGTTTGAATGCTTATGTCAGTCATATTGTGTTTTTTTTAATGTTTTTATTATTTTTTTAAAAATTAAATTCTAATTAAGATTTAGCTATAACAATATGTGCTTTCACACACCCCAAGTTTGTAGTGTAAAGTAATCATAACTAATATATTTTTTCACGACCCCAAAATCACAATACGTTTTTTCTGAAATTCTGTTCATCTAAAGTCACTTTTGATATCGTCTGTTCGTAGACACGATAAAGGGCACTTATATTAAGTAAGTAATTCGTATTTGTATGAGGACGTTTTGTATGCCCATGTAAAAGAGCTAATTCGAATAATTGAGATACAAAATTTAAAAACTGCCATTTCAACCAGGTATATTTTTAGTAGTAATTCAACTTACAACAAATTACATTAATTTAAAATTTGCGAAAATAATATTCTGCATGCTGTGGTAGTAATTTCGACTGTCTACCATAAAAACACGAAGTTGTAGTCAATATTCTAATTTAAAACTCTGAACTCTCCAGAAAAATTAACATAAGTATTGTTAAGAGAATCACCAGTGTTTAGACTAACTTGGACTTATTGGTTAGTATATTCACCGATGCTCTATAGGGCCAGTTGTTCTCATAAGCTTAGCGGTATGCACAGTTAATAGATTTAGCATAGATATTTATGGGATAGTTTACGTTACCATTAAAGTCTGGATAAATATCATGATGGTTACAATGAACTTGTACTTTAGTGGCAAGCTAAACACGTGTGGATCGTATATGATTTTGATTTTTTCCTAAATGGCTTTGACAGTTTAATTACGTTATACGTTTTAGTAACTACTGTATCGGAAAAGACAGTAGAACATTAACAATATTAAAAACCAATATAACAAAACTTTAGGACCATTCGAAAAAGACATGATAATAATAAGTACATTAAACATAATTTAATAAGAACTTTCATAAACATTCCAGAAAAACATGTAAACATATCTACATTCAAAATAACTTGTTAAGAACTTTTAAGACCCTTAGAAATAATAATAATAATACGTACATTCAAAATAACTTAATAATAATTTTCAATACCATTCGAGGAAAACATATAAACATATTTACATTAAAAATAACTTGTTAAGAACTTTTAGGACCCTTAGAAGAAATATAATAATAATAAGTAGGCCCTACATAAAAAAAAATAAATAAATAAGAACTTTCATAACCATCCTAGAAAAATATATAAACATATTTACATTTTAAATAACTTTTTAAGAACTTTTAGTACCCTTAGAAAAGGACATATTAATAATAAAGTGCATTCAAAATAACTTGTAAAAAACTTTTAGGATCGTTCGAAAAAGCTTTTAGGGGCTCATATTGTGAGTACGCCCCTTGTAATCCCGAGGATTATAGCTGGATCTACACTTTTTATATATAGTTTTGGGTTAGATCCCTCTCTTTCATCTTTTCTAATCTCGTCTCTCTTGAGTAACTCATATCTTCTTCCAATCCTGACGCTATTAGAATATGCGAGGGCTAGGGGTCTTTATTTTATTTTCCTTTCTTCTTTTATTTTAAAAGGCAATATGACAAACAGGGGTTTCTCCTTTAAACATCAATGCAAAAAAGATAGAAGAGTAATAACTACGTTCATTATAACTTATTACGAACTTTTAGGACCAACCGAGAAAGACAATAATCATATCTACTATCAAAATGCTGTGTTGAGAACTCTTAGGGACATTCGAAAAAGACGTAAGAATAATAATTTAATTAAAAATGACTAGTTGAGAACTTTTAGAAACGTTCGAAAGAATAATAACTAAATTCAATATATCTCGTTAGAATATTTAGGTACAATTTATAAAAAAATAACTATTCAAAATAACATGTTGAAAATCTTTAGTAGGACTCGGAAAAAAAAAAAAAACTACACCAATAAAACTTGTTGAGATCCTTTAGGGAACATTTGAAAAGAAGTAAGTATAATAACTAATAACTAGTTGAGAAATTTTAGAAACATTAGAAGGAATAATACCTCATTTAACATAACTAGCTGAGAACCTTTAGGAACATTTGAAAAATACGAGTACAAAAGTATAATAACGTCATTCAAAGAAACTCGTCGAGAACCTTTGGGAGCATTCGAAAAACAAAAACAAAATAATAATTACATTAAAAACAACTTGTTGAGAACCTTTTAGGAACATTTGAAAAAGTTAAAAGGATAATTTTATTGATAACTACATTCAAAATAAATTGTGAATAAATGTTGTTTTAAAAATTGTCCTGGTTCAAAGTGCATTGTCTAGTGTCGTAAAGTGGGTTGAGTGGGAGTTAATTTATTATTCAGTAGAAGAATCTACCTCTCCATGTAATATATCTCAGTTACACCTAGGTATACGCTACTTTATCCAAGCTACAGGTGATTTGATTTCCCTGATGCTTTTATATTGTACATGTCCAACTCTAAAACGTAAGCAAATCAATAATCCTACATTCGTTTTATTTTAAACACGTATGCTGTAATACAGGTACAACTAATGGATCAATTAACTTAACAAAACTATAAAGAGATAAAAGAATGAAGTTCTCAATTGTTTCCGATATATTTATTTAAATATGACAATCAGTATTATTTTGTAATTATCCATTATTTGGTTTATTACACTTTAAACAAATATTGGTTAAGTTTTCCTCGTCGAGAATTTCTGAGTTATGTTTGTCTTTGTGAAATAAATTATTGTTTTATTTATTGTCTTCGTTTATTTTATAATTTTTTGTTCTATTTACTTTTTCACTTTACGTAATTGTGGAAGAAAACTTTGTTCCAATAACTTTCTCATAAAACTAAATGCAAACCAATAATAATATTGGTCGCTACCTCCCCAAAAAGTCTCTTTACTACTTATACGCGTGAAAAAAACAAAATATAATTTTCTTTATTTTTAAGTTTTCCCTCTATGTATTTCTTAAAAATATACTCTCAGAAGCTCATTATTGTAGAGTATTGGCTTGGTAATCCCGAGAGTACCTAGATGGATCTACACTTTTATCATGTAGTCTTGGGTTAGATGCCTTTCTTTCGTCTTTCCTAGGGTGTAACTCCTAATCAACTTTTATGATTTAAAAATGTATGAATATAAACTTGTCCTGAACGTAAATCATACTTGCTGGAACTCGAGTTTATATTTATATTGGTCAAGGATCATTATAGTTTTTTTATAAATTATTCCTGAACTATAATTTTCTTATACTTCCAATTTGCACATGGGTTTTTGTTAATAATTATCACATTTCACCAAAATTTTAACGACATTTATGGTAGACAGTTTTGAGATATTGTACAAACAATTCATGAAATTAATGAAACATTCATGAACGATTTTCTAGTTTGGTTACCCGATAACTACTGGGATATTTAAACAAAATATTTTGTTTAGATATACGTTGATTTGGCATTTAATGGGTACATTTTAGCAACATTTGATCAAAATTTGAAGAATCGATTTAGCAAAATCGTAATTTTAAAATTTTATTGTGTTTGTCTTATAATACATTTGATCAAAAGCGGCCCACTAATCGGGGCTGTGGGGCTGAACAGACGACAGACAAAACTCGGAAATGCGTGTGAATTAACAGTCAGAAGTCAAAAGAAATCGTATTTAATCATGACTAATAATAAAATTATTACATGCAAGAGTGTTATTCTGTTTCAAGCGTTGATTATTGTGCAATTTGTTATGTAATTACCAGGTGGTCATATCCCACTGCGTGCACAGTTGAATACTAGATACAAACTTATTTTAGTGTGGCACTGTACGTCATAAATTGGCAACGATTATTTAATTGTACAGGGTGTAGCAGAATTTTAGATCGAAACCAAAAACTTATAGATAAAAGGAACTTGCGTCTGTATCTTTAGTTTGTAGGCTAATCTAAAACGGAAAAAATTGGAAGTGCCTCACGAACTAAATCAGTTCCCAGCCTCGTGACAAACAGAATTTAAAAAAATCTTCAGTCACTCCATTGAGTGTTTTGTCGATGAGTATGGTGAATATCCTGATGAGTGTGTTTTTAAATGGTGATTCAGCTACACGTCCTAGCAGTCCTTTACACATCCTATAAGTCCTAACACGTAAAATTATTTAAACTAGATATGAAAGTTCAGATCGACTCTTTCTGTATTGTTTTCCACCACAGACAAGAGAGAACATTTCTTTTCTGTGCTTCTACGAAAAGTTTGCACTCCAGGAAATGAGCAGCGAGCGAGAGCGGCCCTACACCAGCGTTCACGACATTCTGCTTCTGTGCTTACATTAACAGTCGCACTCCAGGAAATGAAGAGCGAGTGAGAGTGGCCCTACAGTAGAATCCACGAAATTCTTCTTCTGTGCTTCCATTAACAGTCGCACTCCAGGAAATGAGGAGCGAGTGAGAGTGGCCCTACAGTAGAATCCACGACATTCTGCTTCCGTGCTTCCACGAACAGTTCGCACTCTAGGAAATGAGGAGCGAGTGAGAGTGGCCCTACAGTAGAATCCACGAAATTCTTCTTCTGTGCTTCCATTAACAGTCGCACTCCAGGAAATGAGGAGCGAGTGAGAGTGGCCCTACAGTAGAATCCACGACATTCTGCTTCCGTGCTTCCACGAACAGTTCGCACTCTAGGAAATGAGGAGCGAGTGAGAGCGGCCCTACAGTAGAATTTACGACATTCTGCTTCCGTGCTTCCACGAACAGTTCGCACTCTAGGAAATGAGGAGCGAGTGAGAGCGGCCCTACAGTAGAATCCACGACATTCTGCTTCTGTGCTTCCACGAACAGTCGCACTCTAGGAAATGAGGAGCGAGTGAGAGCGGCCCTACAGTAGAATCCACGACATTCTGCTTCTGTGCTTCCATTAATAGTCGAACTCCAGAAAATGTGGAGCGAATGAGAGCGGCCTTACAGTAGCGTTCATGACATTCTGCTAGACGACATTCAATAGCACTACTATAAAACTGATGCAACACATGCTTTTTAAATTTCGTCCATTTAAGATACAAATTGTTCAAGAATTACTGCCTCGAGATTTACATCAGCGAATAGGATTTTGCAACTTAAATAGCTTCAGATGTGGCCCACTTGCACTTATAAACGGTTGAATGTATAAACGAATTTCAGATATTGGGTACAAGAAAATCCGCGTCAATGTCATCAATCTACTTTGCATAGCTAGAAGACAACAGTTTGGTGTGGAGTGAGTTCATTTTGAATTTTCTGACTGTACATTATTCAAGACTCTAACGTCATGTCAGCAGTAGGTGGCGCTTTACTCTCAACACTCGCCGATTGCACTATAGACTGTCTTAAACTTGGCAATTTTTGATAAATCCATGTAGCATTATTGTCTTGACTTATACCCAGAGAAAGATATACGTATGTACTTATAGCCCTCTAAGCCTAGGCTATGTGTAGTTATGTTTATAATAATTAACCATTCCGGGTAGATTTATTTTTATTCTATATTAGCCCCTTGCTGGATATACACCTGCAGTATACATTTGATTTGTCAATAATGAGTTAAATAGGAGTTATTTAAAATACAAAAAATCAACTATAAAGTACAATCTTTTCTGTGGTATCATAACAATATGCGTAATAGCACTTCCTTGCC
This sequence comes from Aphrophora alni, assembly GCA_963513935.1. Lineage (NCBI taxonomy): Eukaryota > Metazoa > Arthropoda > Insecta > Hemiptera > Aphrophoridae > Aphrophora > Aphrophora alni. The sequence goes on from OY740767.1 coordinate 60,548,894, forward strand.
TCTTTCCCCCATGTCTATTGTAACATCTTATTAATATAGTGATATAAACATAGCCTCAAACTTAAGACCAAAAATGGAAACAGCTGAGAAGTTAAAACATATGATGCTTTAGTTGTCAATCTCGTAAGAAAAAACTTTGTATTTTATTTAATTGGTTTTATTCTAAATTGTAGTAGATTTGACCTATTTCATATTGTTAAACAAACTACAAACATTAGCTTTCAAATAAAAAGGAATCATGATAATCGGTCCAGTGGAACTCTATAACTATATATATATATATATATATATATATATATATATATATTTTTTTTTTTAATTTTCATGATTTTCACAAAACAATACCATTTTTATGTGTTATGGAGGAAATTGTAAACGATGATTCAAAATGTTGATAGATAATTTGGATTTCATGTTTTTTGAAGAATCTAGAGCATAATTCCTAAAATAAAAAAAATAAAAAATAAACTTGAATATTAGCCCAGTGGAACTCCAGAAATAACTGCTTAAACTTTAAAAAATTTCCAAAACTGTCACCATGTTATTTCATACGGAGGAAGCTTTAAACTCTAATTATAGAAAAAAGTATAATAGATAATTCAGATTTTCTATTTTTTGAAGAAACTATAACATAAATGCTACAATGTAAAAAATAAAAATTGTCCCAGTGGAACTATAGAAATAATTTGTCAAACATTTTTGTATGTATTTCTTACGGAGGAAATTATAAACTTCAAACGAATAATGAATATTGACCTTATGGAACTCCACAAATATCTCTCAAAAATTTTTAGGTTGTGTAATAATATATAGGATTATTGTTTTTCTTTCAAAAAATTAAACAACCATCAATTTATGAATTTTACACGCCTTCTTGTTAATAAAAAATAAATAAATAACATGTGGTGGTTGAACAAATAAAATAAGGATGATGAAAAAATTACACAAAGTGATTTTGTTGTGGTTAAACATAAAAAGTTGAAACCCGGGAGATGTTCTTTTACGTATCTATGGAATTGTAGAGTTTCACTTACGTCTGATACATCAATTAAAAAATATCAATCTCTTCGTGGTACATTGAATAAACTTTCTAAATATAATGTGGTAAGTAACATACAACATACTTCAACTACTGTAGACAGAGACACTACTCACGAGGAGAAATAATACAAGTTAAATGTTTTACGGATGACTTGCTCCTTGCGTTATAATTATTTGTAATTGGCCATTGTTTGTGATCAGAGTGGTGGTAAATATTCTATACTCACCAATGGATATAAACCCTAGAATGGTGACGATTATTTACTCCTCAGCATTATTGTTTATATTTTACTGATGGATACCTACATATTACATGAAATCTTATCAAGTGGGAAATCTCAGGAAAGAAGAGAGTGTTACTGTTATGTAAATAACTTATTGATATTTTTGTGACCCTATGTTTTTGGTAAGTGAAAATATTCTCGTGGAAAAGTTCACGAAAACAGATCAAATTAAATTTTTCTACTCGTTTACACCATCATTATATTTTCTAATACTTTAGGTAGCATGTTACTGTATTCCAAATCAGAGCAGCTGCGTCCTTGTCTTGATTGTATTGAATGGCCGCCTTATTAAAACTGAAAATAAAATTGTAGATAGATCGGCCCAGGCAATTACCTTGTTCCTATTTTTCATAACAATTGATACTCTTGTATGGCCATAACTGTGTGACAAGCACAATGACAAACCTAGAGAGAGACGAAATGACAAATGATCGAGTTAAAACAGGATCTCAGTCAATTACGGTTCTATAAAAAATTTCGTATATTTAACGAGATATTGTCTTTGTTTTTTAATTCCTCTAAACAGTTATTTAAAATATCTGTCCTTGGATCCACAGCTGAATGTAAAATTTCACATCTCTTACCCTCAGTTCTTTTTTTTGTTACAAATCTATGTACTTCACATTGTTTATTTATCTCTGTTCATGTGTTTTGTTATTTTCAACATTTTAATTACGTAGTAGGCTATAGAGTTAGTTTATTAATCGAGTTCCGTTTCGTTCACGTTTTTTGACGGATCTTCACGCTTCGGTGTTTAGTATAAATCTCCGGTGGTTTTTTAAACATCATATCGCAGAAGGATTATAATTTATTTTTGTACCAAACAATTTTATCAGCGTATTTTCGTAAAATGTTATACAACTATTAATACCTCAATACTCGTAAAAGGTACGAGAATAAACAATACTAAAAAGTGAATTTTATATATATAACTAGCTGGGATAGTCGGTGTTTCTAAAAATTTTAATTTTTTTATGGTAAACATTTACAAAAACGGCCGCTCATTAACGCAGTAAACAGGTATTCTTGAAATGTATCTATATTTTTCAGTTTGAATATTTCTTTATTGTAGATGGGTATAATAATATTGTTTAGAAAAAAAAAAGTAGCTGCTCGAATTAATTACTCTTGAAACATTAAATAAATATTGTGTTATAAACTATTTTAATCTGCATAGGACAAAGTATCACTGCACTAGATAAAATGCAACAACAAATTACAGAACTACTTTACACATATGTTAGGCTCGTAAGATAGACATTTCTAAATATTACAAAATCAGTAAATATTTGACGTCTAGGATATGATACGGAAGTTTAGTTTGATTTAACTACATTTAAAACCATTTACATGTTATTAGGTTGTATTTATAAGAGTTTGCTATTATTAGAAATTTAACAGAGTTCGACATATTTTAGTCAAAAATTAATTTAGAGTAGGATTCTATATCTCTTGTATAGGTTCACAAAGCAACACAACACAAATTGAGACGGTTTTTCTCTTTGATAATATTTTTCATTGGGGAGATATATTTCTCTTAGATCATCGTATAATATGATATAAATTTTAGGACAAAGTTGTCTTTGAAAACAAGCATTAGGCCTATTCTTGTTTTATTCTTACGACGGATAAAAAACACTTGATTTCTTGCTTTGTTTTGTTCTTTTATTTTTTTGCTTTTTGGCATGTACATTGTGAACATTAACTCTTATTGAATTGTTGTATGTTATGTTTATGATACATTATGACTGAAAAATTGAGGGGTTATGTATATGTCACATTTACCCACACACGTTTAGAAAAGAAATTTATACAATCAATTACTTTTGCCCGATTTAGTTAAAATTATGGGCTATAAGTGTGTATATATATATATATATATATATATATATATATATATATATATATATATATATCTCAAAATATATCTCAATATTTATCGACAGTAATATTTATATATCAATAAATATACTCACTTCTCCCAATTCAAAGTTTTTATTTTACATGTAATTTTATTCGTATTTTCTTGTAAATCATATGTTTCATCTACATTTAATTTTCACCATTTTGCTTTATTGACAATTGAAAACGTTTTTGTTGATTTAGATTTGAATAGTTCTTTGTGTGTCATTATCTTCCTCAAATAGCATCCACTACTTACGCTAATTCCCCTCCCAACATCACTGGTATTTTATGATTGTTTCGTATTACAAAATATTAAGGATCTTCAAATATTAGTTACAAATTCATTTTATGACGTGTAACTGCCAGTTTAATAATCTCGTCTATAAAATTTCTGAGAAAAGAAAACTTAGATTTTTTAATTCAAAAAATAATTCGATTTCATATGTATTTATGTATAGTATTTTGTATAGGCCTACTTACAATAATATCGAATTATTTGTATCACTATTGTTCAATAAAATGTAGTGCAGTATCATTAGTGAATATATGTATTTAGTTTTATTTCTTGATAGGTCAGTTGGTCTTCTCCCAGACAATTCTTATTCCATTGAGATCATTAAAATTACTTTACTATTTAATAGTAAACAGATCGGCCTTTTCACTAACTACTCTACAGTTGCCGGGTAGGATAAACGTCATTTTCTTATTTATTCTTATACATTTATTATTTATAAACATCGTACCATTTGTAAACGAAAATACCTCGCATAAAAACTCTTGTTTTTAAGGAATATCAAACCTAATTCACTTAGTTTTTAGCTCAACTCTTATTTTTGCAGGTTTTCTGATGATCCTGAGGGTGATATTACAACTTTATTTTGTTTAAAATTAATTAGTTATTATATAAAAACTAAATTAAACTTTTATTTTTAAGTGCAACTGAGAAAATATTAGTATATTTGTTCAATTATTTATACTTATATCTTCGTCGTTATCGCAAATATGAAAAAAAAAAAAAAAAAAAAAGATTTAAAATGTGCTGCTGCTAACGTTGAACTGACTCCTTCTGTACTGAAATACAGGACAATCCGTAAATCCCTTCGGTATTTCAACCTTCAACAGCGCAGCAACCAAAACACATTTATTGCCAATAGACCGGGAATCGTTATTTAGAAAGTTGGCGTCGTAGTGATAAGTTGTGGGTTTTACCGCTAAGCTGTGGTAGTATACAAAGATAGCGTTACCAAGTGAGCAGAAAGCGTTTTGTGTCTTGCAATTTGTTAAAACTGAGTATTTTATTACGGTTCAGCGTGAATTTCGTGACACGTATTAGACATACCCACCGACCGACAAAACAATATGACAGTGGGGTAAGAAAATCGATGAGACTGGCTGTTTCTGTGTGGGGAAAGGACAGGCCGGCCGAGCCATTTTTTGAGACCGTGAACCGTGTACAAGAATCGTTCAGAAGGAATATTTAAAAATCAACGTCGAGAACTGCAAATGCCTCATACGACTTTTTGGCTTACTACGGAAAATACTTGTCTTCAAATAAATAATCATACCGGTTGCAACTAGTTCAGGCACTCCCTTATCAAGATCTTAATCTTCGATATCATTTCTGTACGAAATTCCAAAAAAGCTAGAGGATGATAGGTTTGCTGATAAACTTGCTTTTAGTGACGAAGCATCATTTCATATTTGTGATAGGCTCAATCGTCACATCCTCACATAATGGCCGTACAGCTCGTAAAGTATATGGACCATTTTTCTTTGGTGAGAGAACTGGCATTACTAACCTTGACATGTTGGAACAGTATCTAATGCCACAATTGCATGAATATAACTATTACTTCATTTTGCAACAGGATAGCGCTCCGCCACATTTTCATTAAGATATAAGTGTTTACCTTAACGCTACACTTCCTGATCGCTGGATTGGACGCAGTTCAAACGAAGACTTAGTTCTAATGCTCTGCCCGTTAAGGTCTTCCGATCTCAATCTGTGTGATTACTTCCAGTGAAAGATCTTGTGTACGTTCCACTTCATCCTAGCGGTAAAACCCACAACTTATCACAACTACGAAAATACTCCCTGTCTATTGGTATAAGGTTTAGCAATAAATTAGTTTTTGTTACTGCTCTGTTGAATGTTCAAATATCGGCGAAAACTATTAATTGACCTGTGTATAAGAAAACCTCTTGTTAAGTGTAGTGATAAAATAGTCGGAAACAGCTAAAAACAAACAAACAACGATTCGTGTAGCCTCCAGGATTGTATATTCAATAATTCATTTTATAGGTTAATTATCTTAATTTTCCCGTCAGACAATCCAAATTTTATCTTTGTGGATAACCTGTTTCGAGGGTTAAACCGTCATCGTCATAGTTCAAAATATTTTTACATTTTTCACAGATTTCAGGCGATTAAAACTGAAATTTCCTAAAACCAATTTTACATATTATTGAGTTTATAAAGTTAAGTTATTTACGTTCATAAGAGAGATAACTTATTTCCTATACAATATTTAATAACAGATAACAAGTATCAGAGCGTGAACACTTTGATATGTAGTTGTTACATAAGACACAGTAAATATTATCTATCATCTGCAATAACTGAGAGTGTAGGTGCAGTGCTAATTCTAATGCATTTTGCTTCAGGAAGGAATCAGACAGTCTCATTTCCGGCACGCGATGCAAAACAAACAACGGATGTTAAAACTAGCTGACACCTTGTGCAGTAATACTGCTAATGAATTTAAATTCACAGAAATTAAGAATTTAAAAAGCGTTTTTTAATTGAGAATAACTATCATTTGTTTTACTTTAAACAATTGAAGAGAACTTTAAATTAAGATCCTAATCTTAAAATCTAGAAGAATTTTTACAAAAATGATGTTCAAAATTATGTGGTGTTTAACGTTCTCAAACTATTGACCCGACTCTGTAACGGTTCATCTACCATAATGATACCCCCAACAATTGAGATATACAATGTTAATCCGTTATACTTACGGGAAAAAATACAAATAACATAAATGATAAAACTATTTAGAAATAAGATTCAGTAACTTTTAGTATTTTTTAGGATGGCTAAAATGAGCTTGCATGGTTATTGTATTATAACGCTTATGTCCTTTTTGGGAACTGTACCGGTTTCCGAGGAACAGTCAATACCTACGACTCATCGAAGTTGGGATTCCGGTTGCGTTAATGAATCCTCGGTCGCGCTTTGAGATGTCAGTGTAACCGCTCGGTTTTTGTTGCTAGGTTAACCGCGATCAGCAGTCTGATCGCCAACACCATGACATTGATCGGCTGTAGTTAGAGGTTAGAGCGGAGTTGAGGAAAGGAGAGGAGACGTGGAGTGTCAGGCAACTCAAGATGACGGAAATAGAGTCGGCCCAGTTTCCAGTACAGTTTATCTATAGTGAAGCTTCCTAAATTAAAATGTCTGGCTACGAATCGGTGAATAGCATTCTTAGAATAACCGCGATAAATATATTTGGTGAGATGTGTCCACTCATAAGGACACATGTTGAACCATCTCGTGTTGTGTGAAGTTACAATAATTACAATGTAAGTCTCCAATTTAATTTATTATAATTAACTTATTAAAAGCTGGTTTCGTAGAGTGGTGTTCTATCAGGCGGGGTTAGGTGAATTACGACCTCTTTGCGTATGGGCAACCACGTTTTGTTAGCATAACCCCTCCCTGTATTAAATTTATTAATTTGGCCCCCAGCAACCTAGACGCGTTCCAGAGATTATGGTGTAGGCGTTAAAGTTTAGATCATTCTGCATACAAACAAATCCGTAACATTCAATCTTCTGCGGTCGTTTCTACAATTCAAATGTGTCAACTGATTCGTAAGTCCCTTTCATTAATATCTTTCTTGGCTAAACTACTTTGTGTTCTATAACTCGGTCGTCTTCATATGAAAAGTTAAAGAGATTTTCTTGAAATTTTATATTCTCTTTCTTAAGGTACTCTAGTTGTACAAATAATGCAGTTCCTTCTTCATTACTTTTTGTGTTAAAAAAGTTAAAAAACAAAAATTTCTAAAACAATCTAAGTGTTTGTAATTTACTTAGACTAACATCGGTTTTAAAATGAAACTTCTACATTTTTCAATGAACGTAATTGACATAATCTATATTAAATATAATGATCAGTGGTTTTTTTTTAATTTTTACATGTAATGATTTTTATCAAACTCGGTTTTCCACAGTTTTTAGGACGTTGGAGATGATGAATCACTCGTTTATGCCTAACTTGTCCACATTAAAATTGTAAAATGACCCACCATTTAAAATATTTTCATCCTTGTTTTATGAATACCTTCATTGTTACACACATAAATAACTCTGTAAAAACATTCCACAAACTTTCTTCACGAAAAATGTCAAAAACCCGATAATCAATCATGGACGCATTTCCGAAATATATGTATGGTGCAGTAAACGCCTATTTAGCTCAAATTATATTTGATGAACATCAAGTTTTAACACGTTGACTGCCAAGCAATATTTTGCTAATCTTCCACTAAGGCCACCAACTTATTATTATTATATATATTTTTTAAATTATTTAAATAAGGTTTTAAAGCACAACTTGGCAATTTTTTTTTTGTAAAAAAAATAATTTGATCATTATTGAACAATAGTTTGTGACACAATTTTGGTTCATAGGGCCTGTGTATATAATTTCATTACAAAGGGCCACGCAACTCGAAAATATATTCCATTTCAACAAACAGAACTTTATTTTAATTTTAATTAAAACTAAAAATAGAATAATATAATGAAAGAAAATTCCGCAAAACCACAATAAAAAAACTAACAACACAAAGACTGTATAGGTATGTTTATTCTACATTATGTACATTTTAATAGTACTACTATTATCTTTAGAAGTATAATACACCCTCTGTATACAAAGGTAGAGTATAGTAACAAAAACATTAATACAAATAAAAATAAGTAATCTATGTAAACGATCTTGAATGACAAGTAATAGTAAACTTTACATAAGTAATAGTAACAAAAATTCATTTTACAGCAATTCGTAGTATAATAAAAATTCATAATAAAATAATGTTGATAGTTAATAAATTATGAATTACTAAAAATGTCAACAGGCATAATGAAAACAAAATTTGGGTATTTCATGATTCTTGAAAAACATTTTCCACAGATTCTTTCATTGCAAACATTACACTTCTTTTGTAGTTTTTGTTTTCAATATTGCTTCCTTGCGGCCAAAATTCTTGACAAGAGTCACTAACATATGTGAAGAGGATGACTGTATTATTGGTTATTTTTTTAATTTGCTGCAAATGTAGATGGTCCATTCAGTTATCAACAATAGCTTCCTTGAAATCGCTAATTGTGATTTTGTTATTTATTTGTTACGCTTTTGTATATAGACGACAGCAGTATACAATATAATGCCAAAGGCAACTTTCCGATAACACTAAATACTTCTTCTCAGACATCTAGAATGATATGTAGTCATATGATCTGATTTTTTTGGTGAATGGTCATTTTTCAGTAGAAAATCCCCTATCAAATTACAGTTTATTTGCTTGTCCCACCACTCATTCAAATTTGACTCAAATATATTCAAAATATGTATTTTAAAATTATAATCAATAATAATTTTCCAAGGTACAAGGAATCTGGCGAGTGAAAACAAAATATTTTGGTTGCGCAACCGACATCATGTAGTGTAAGAGCCCTTATGCACGCTGCCTTATGTTTCCATTGGATTTGTTCACTTATGCACGCGTGCGCACGTTCTCGCAACCAGTATACTAGAGCACGCGTGCGACCAATGTATTTGAAGCGTTAACTGATCAACGCATAAATTGACACTCTCTCGTGAAGTGATTGATTTCCGCGATCTGTTGTTTGACACCGGTCCAACGTATTTTAATCAAAACTGCCTTTGACCGTACAGGCATTGTTGATGGATAAGTACATCACTGCAGTAAAGTTATATTTTCTGGGGTAAAAATAATATAGATTTATTTATAAATTGGAGGGAGTACAATTATTTTAACAATAAGCTCATGGACAAAATTTAATTGGTCATTCAACTTAATGTATACGAGGAAAAGCTTGATCAATCACCAGTTAACCAGAACAGAGGTTAAATATTAAGAAAAGAACCTAGGAGACATTTCATCAGGAAACCACAAGCCTACATTTTTCGTGTAGCTATTTTCTGTCAAATTTTCCACCGGTACTCAAATCGAAATTTAAAATATCTATGAACTATACGTAAAAAGAAATATAGTTTCAAAGCTGTGGGGTAAAGTCCGGGTTAAAGTTTCTAGGTGAGGAGCGAGAGAAGGTGTGAAAGCCTAGCCTCACTCTGTTATGTAAAACTTCACTCCCCATAATACGCCTTGTACTGAGTGGAAGTAACCACACTTGTGTGAAGCCATTAAACAGCAAGGAATCTTTAAATAGTAAATCCAGAAGTCAGGAGAAGAATGTACGTAGATTTGTTTTAAACATAAATAAATATTACGTTTTATATTACAACGCATGTTTTGGCCTAATCATGCATCCGCAATTAACCTACCTTTAATTATCATCATATTAGCTTATTATAATTAATGTACAAATATCACCTTGGCATTATCTGGTAATTCTTTCTTCGTCCTGTAACAAAATTAGGAATTTAATTGTATAAAATTAAGTTGAAATTTGTGATTCCGAAATGTGGTGAGAGGTTTACTGCATTTATAAAGATTTATTATATTGACATTTATTTGTTGACATCCAAAATATATCATATTCAACAAACAAAAAAGACACAAAACATGTAGATATTAATTTTTCATGTAGTGGTACTATTCCAAAATATTTACAATTAAAGACAAGTCTAAAAAATTTTCTGCCATAACAGAAAACACTTAATAACGTTATTACTCTAATATCTGTAGTATGCTGGTCACACCAAGTATTAATTTTTGTTATATTTGCGGTTGAATGTGAAATTCGATTGTGGACAGAATTTAATTTTGTCATCGCGAAACGTAGTGTTGAAAGGCGTGTAATAAGGTTTTAAATTAATTGAAGGGTACATCTGCAGGTGGTTGGATCTGCCCATTATATTGATTCTAGTTAATCCAACGCATATGCTACTTGAGTAGTAATCAGTTTCCACACGGCTTGTCTGTTTCTGTGCTGTATATAGGTATTAAGGATTATTTAACATTCAGACACCGACACGTACATATGTACGTGTATTAACACGTACATATTAAATCATTGAATTGATTCCCCCCCTCCTTCAATAATATGAGAGCAGTTTCAAACCATTTTTATTTTCTCAAATATAGCCTAAAAACCTATGTTGAGTTTTATGCGGAAATGAATTTTTTTGGCTCTATAGATTTTTTTTAAATTTTGGTGAATATTATTAACTCTAAATAAATAACAAGTAAAGGAAAATACGTCTTCAAAAGTAATTGGTTTAATCGACAACGAACTTATTTCAGAGTGCCGACGTTAAATCATGATATCGGTCAGATAAGATTTACATCTGGAGTGGGCAAATTAACTGCTCAAACCTTATTACTAGTATTCCAAACAGACTAAAAATGCTAGTTAAGAAAAGGGAATGCATATCAAGTATTAAAACCATAATTTAAAGTTATTAAAACTCATTTTTGAGTAATCGTATTCAAGTCATAGATTTTAATCTAAGTTATTTAATACTAACTTTAATTTTACTTCATTAAAATGTCACAAGACGGAGTAAGTATTAAATAACTTAGATTAAAACCATAAGTTTGTTAATCAATCTGTTTCAAGATTTACAGATGTATAAATATGCTGAAATAATTAGCTTACCAAGTCTTATAATTTGACCCCCCTCCCTCTGTAATTAACTCCCTTTTACGAGATGACAACAACACCAAATATTGAACTACTTTAATAATTAAAAGAGGTCTAAAATGCACTTCCTTATCTCGACTATTTCAATTTGGGATCAATTTTCAGCTCACAGACTGTTATGCCAATTAAAAGTGTAACACTAATGTATTTTATCAAACAAGTCTATCGTTTAGCATAATGTATAGTTTGTTTTATTTAGGAAACGAAAAGTTCATGTATTGGAAAAAAAACTAACCTACAACTCCTAAACTTAAAATATATACATGTCTGAGTATTGAATTCTATTTAACTGTATGTAATAGTATTCTCGCAACATGAATTCTCTCCATGTTGTAGGCAAGCATTGACACCTCATTGCAGGCAGAGATTAGCTGTCTAGCTCATACCTTTATCATTACCTCAACAGTTGCGTTTCATTTCCGATAACATCTCGACTGTCAGACTTTGTACTGAACACTAACACAAGTTATGAAATTATAACTTTAATCTGTTGTAAAATGATGTTTTACGTTTATCATGATGTAACAAAAGTAATTTTTGAAATTAAATGAAATTATTTAATTAATATTATTATTTAAGAGGAACAAATCAATATGAGCATACTAGTAAAGTGTATTTTGAGATGTTATTTATAATACCTGTATTAATCTATATGGCTAATTTATATTCATTGAAGCATATCCTCAGACTTCAACTCCTTGTCTAATATAAACATGTCCAACTATAACATATTATTTGTCCAATACATACTCTTGGAATCCAACTACATATTACTTGTCCAAAATAAACATATTCTTCGAATACAACTACATATTACTTGTCCAATACAAACATACTCTTGAAATCCAATAATACATTACTTGTCTAATATAAACATATTCTTGGAATCCAACTACATATTACTTGTGCAATATAAACATATCTTTGTAATCCAACAACACGTAATTTGTCCAGTTTAAACATATCGCCGGACTCCAACTACATTTTACATATTCAAAATAAACATAACTATGGATTCCAGCTACATATTCTTGCCCAATTAAACATATCCTAGGATTCCAATTACATATTACATATTCAATATAACATATCATTCAACTCTAACTACATATTACTTGTCTAATATAAACATCTCCTTTGACTACAACTACATATTACTGGTCCAATATAAACATATTTTTCAACTCCAACAACATGAAATTTGTTTAATATAGGCCTAACCGTATCCTTGGAGACCAACTACATATATATTACTTGTTCTATATAACCTTTTCCTGGGACTCCAACTACAAATATTGCATTTTCAATATAAGCATATCATTAGACTACAACTACTGTACTTCTTAGTTGTCCAATATAAACATATCGTTGGAGACCAACTACATGCTACTTGTCCAATATAACAATATCCTTGGACTCTATCAATATATTTCTTGTCCAATAAAAACATATCCTTGACTAGAACTATGAAAATATCCTTGAAGTACAACCACATATTACTTTTTCAATAAAAACATATCGTTGGACTCCAACTACACATTACTTGTCCAATAGAAACATATCTTTAGACCTCAACTACACATTATGTACAATATGAATATTTTCGAATTCCAAGTACATATTACTTATCCAATATAAATATTTTTTTATACACTAACCACACGTTATCTGTCCAATTAAATCATACCCCAACGTGTATATACTTGTGGAATATAAACATATCCTTGGATTCCAACTACATACTACCTACTGTACTTGTGCAATATACACATCTTCGAAACATGTAACCACTAGATCCGTTGTTTATAAATAACAATTTTATCTTGCCTCCTTTAGTAAGAAGCGTTACTATGCATTATATGCAGTTATTATAAGTTTTTCAATGCTAGTAATATCCGTGCCTATTAAACACACAATCATAATTTTTGTGAAGTGTAAGGTATGTTAAGAATATGTTCTATTGCCAAAATATATAAATATTTCTTTCTCTATATTGCAGGTTCTTCTGCCCGCCTCTAGTTTACTCCAGATAAGTTCTGTCAGAGAAGCCTGCTGCAAGTTCCTCATGCGTCAACTCCACCCTTCCAACTGCCTTGGCATACGTAGTTTTGCAGGTTAGTTTACAAGATTTAACCTTTCACCTAGTCTTAATTTATTTAATTTTGAAAAAGAAGCTATTCATTGTCTCTTTCAACCTCTCTTTCTTTTATCCTCTTGTTTGAAGGAAGCTTGGACAAAAAGGTTGTAATAAATTGAAAAAGACAGATTCAAAATTGTTGGACAGTCAGAACTTACTCAAGCCTAAAAAAAAAAAAAATAGATTATACGCTTTCATTAGTTTCAACACATAATCGAGTTTTAATTATTTGCAAAAATATAAATATTTTTCGTGATTAGATATAATTCCATCCTCTGCCAAGATAGCTCCGATACAGATCAATGTTTGTCTAGTATTATAAAGACCATACGTAAAATAAGTTAACATTGCACTGATATTGATATAAATCTTTGTGTAACATTTACTGCATTAAATAATATACTAAGGCGAATATTTAAATGTTTCTATCCTCTAAAGTTAATATTCCTTACGGCTATGAAGACATATAATTTTAATTATGTACAATTAATTATGAAACATGCTGACAATTGCAAACATTGGGTTCGGGAGAGATATTTATTCTATATTACCCAAGAGTCTGGCTTCTTGAGTGGGCAAAGGGTTAAGAGAGAAAAAGAGACGCAGATAAGAGCTCTCCGCTCTTCCACGAGTACCCTTACAGAATCTTTAAAAGTCAAGATAAAAATGGTAAATTATAATGCCCTCTTTGGACTTTATGCATGAAATGACAAAACAAACGTGAACATCCAACAAAATATACTTTACTTTTAAAATATAAAAAACTTTTGGTAAAAGCAGCTGAACTATAAATTAGGTTCTTGCACTCCTTACTGCGTGAAATAAAATTAGTGCATTGTAATTATAATTTTTTCCTAGTTTTGATATTCAATTTAGCCAGCACACTGAGGTGCCAAATTTATAATAAAATAATTGATGTCTATATCTTCTTCTCAGAAACAAAAGTTGCCCCACGTTGTGAGCTAAATTATAGTAAAAAAAAATGTTAATACTATAAATGACTGACTGCTTTTTGTTTTATAAAATCAATGTTTAATCACTGTTGCTCAATTATCTATTTATGTACAAAATTTCCCTTTTGAGAATTAGCTTTAAACGGAATTACTTTTACAATTATATATTATCTCCTCTGGATATATTCAATATACAATTAATACTGATATCTAAATTTTTATTTTTTAAGGAAAACTCTTTCTCTGGGGTTAAAGAATCCCTGGCTGTTAAATAGGCAATCACTTAAATATACTTAAGACTATATTACAAATTGGATTATTAAAATTAATTTATATTAGGTTGCAAAGTACAAATGTTCAAAAAAAAAATTATGTTTAATTGGTTTAATATGAGATCTTATACAATTCTATTCACTTTTATTTATTCAAAGTTAATTATAATCTTGGATGTATGTAACAAAATTAGCTGGATAATATCTTAATGTTGGTGACTTTATTTTAATTACTGTTCATTGATTGTACTATTGTAAAATAATATTACTCTTGCATGTGTTAGTTATATTACTATAAGGTAAGTACAATATGTTCACTGTTTCTTGATTCTCTTTTATGAAATTTAATAACAACTAGCAAATACATCTTCACTTGTTGGATACAAAATTAGAAGTGCTTAAAAAAGGACGCCACAAAAAATTCCAAAAGATATGGTGCTCTACAATTAACTCACGGCCATTATTATAATCGTGTTGAATATCCTATGCCCAACAGGCACACTTTTTTGGGTCACGTACACATTATTTTCCAAAATGTGTTTCACTGTTCTTAACTGTATATTTTACGTATTTTAAACTGTTTATTAACATATTCAACTTCGAATTACTTATTATTGTTTCTTTTAAACTCGGTAATGTCCATTTTAATATCTCATATAGAATGTACTTTAGACGACGTTATTTCAACTAGATCGCTCCGGCGCTTATTTATCCGTCTACCATTTAGCCTTCCGTGTTCCGTAGTCACAGTTTATTTAATCATTTCAATCACACTTGTTATTGGTTATGTTACAAGTTACAACCTTATTTTAATATTCTAACACTAATTACTTATTTAAATTATACACAATGCTTTTAAAACAATTCTTAATATTATTTACACTAAACATGATTGACTTTACATCGTAAGAACAATGAAAACGTTCTTACCGCTAACTTTAGGCTTGTGAATAAAATTTGGTTGTATTATTTATTTGTTTTTAAAATAGGTTTAGTTTAATTTAGCTTTAACTGGTTATAATATGTGAATTTAATGTTATTTAATTATTATTTTAAAATCCCGAAATACTTAAATTTTCATTTAGCCTAAGTATATGAATTTTTATCCAAATACGAATTTTGAGGTTATATTTACTTGCTAAGGCTTTATCTTTGAATCTCATATTTCATTGTTCTTTTAAATCTCAGCCAGGACTCTTTACCTTTGAATTATTATTTATTTACCCTTCAATTTTATTAAAAATGTTACATAATATATAAAAAACATTTTTTAAAAGATTATACTACTGTATTTTTCTCACTCACCCATTCCCAAAACCAAATAAAAACAAACTAAAATTTGTTGTCACCAAAAATCTCAGTTCGTTATTAGTTAATCAGAAAGTGAAAATGAAACAGACTGTCTTTAAAAAATATCTATATGTTTACATAAGAGCTGGGTTCTAGCCCCCGGCTTGTCTAGTGGTCAGCACTCTGGTTTTACAATTGAAAGGTCCAGGTCCACGTTGGGGCTCAGCACGTATATATGTATATATATATATATATATATATATATATATATAGAAAATATAGAAACATACAAATCAAAATTAAAACGTTATACAATTAACTACAATTAATTAGGAGTTTTAGATAAACTAATAGGAAGAAATGAATGGTGAAAAGTGGGAGGAGCGAGTTGTTTAATATAACGAATCCAAGCGTAGTATGATTAGTACTATTAAGTGTTTTGAGAATGAAGTATATCCGAAACGTGTCAACAAAAGTGAGATTAACAAAGCTGGGAATGGCGGAACAATTTAGGCACACCCTATTTTAATTATAACATTCTTAGCGAAGATAAAAATGATTTACAAAATTAATAATATTGGGATAAATAAATTACAATTATTGAAACATATAACTTAAACTTATCTGTTGGAATGTCTAGAACATTTTAGATCATACATTTTAATTACTAATGTTTAATTAATATTCAATTAGAATGTTTAAAACATATTTTTAATTTAAGGTTATCTGTTGTACTTTCTTTAACTTAAGGTTATCTGGTGAACTCTGTTATTAAAAATTATAATATTACAAATACGTTAAACAAAATCCAGTGTTTCGTTCAGATCACAATTCCTTTTCGCCACTCGTACACTTCATACTTCGCCCGCAAATCAAGGACCACGTTTTATATCCCTAAAATCCTAATGCCCTTACAAGTTCCATGTTGGCAGCATTCATTTGGTTCTCAGCTTCCAACTCATCAGTTGTGATACACACGTCATAAGACAAAGAAGGCATTGATCTTAGTGCGTTATCACCCCGATACCTGCTCTTTAGTTTGAACGTATCTGTGGTTTAGTTGGTAGGTGTAGCCCTGCTATGGTTTGGGATTCAAGCAGTATGATAAAAGTAGAGCTCCAAAAAGATGATGGCTGTTGACTATAGAATTTGAAAATCTTTTTACTAACAGACTAAAAACTAAAATCGGCTACTGACTGGTTGTCCCTGTGTATATCGTACGGTATTCAGTTTGTTTTTGAATTATATGCCAAAACCCAGATTTTGTCGAGGAGCCTTACTAAATTATTATTAGGCTAACACAAAATCCACTCAGAATCTGACAAATAAATCTTTTTCTATTTTTACCTTCTCATAAATAGTCAATTATTAGTCTACTACTTCTAGGCTACATCAAATTTTAAACATTACATTATCAATCTTCACTTTATAATACTCATTTCATCCTATACTCTCATTTCTTAAATACTCTCGTACAATTTAGTCTCATACTTGACTAAATATTAAAAGGTACAAAAAACCAAAGGCAAAGTCACAAATCAATAACTAACAGTATATTACTATACAGTAATCGCTGTTTGTTTACAATAAAGTGCCAGCCATTCTTCCTGTAAACCAAGTAATATGCGATGGCTTATCTGTGCAAAATCAGCGTTCTATCTTTCTACTAGTAATTGACAAATGTATCATCGTTTATTTCAGACACAGATAAAACAAACATTCATCCAAAAACGCCCCCTCTCCAATTACTCAAATAATCATATATTATTGAATCATCAGTATTCATTTGACATTCACACAAAATTCTCATGCTGTTTGAATCAAAACTATTCATACAATCAAGCCTGGTTTTGTTTCTAGAGCAGAAATAATTAAATTAGTTCATTAAATTAAATTCATATGGTCTTCCCTCGTAAAAAATTGCACATTGTTTAAATATCTCTTATTTTGAAACATGAGACAACGCCTGCGTTTTACTTTTTCTTATCTTTATAGGTAATGTAATACTATTAAATAAATAATCAACCTCGTTACACGAGTAGAATATTGTCTCTTAATCGAATTCAACTGTTTCAAAATATATAATATTCTTTTAAATATAAATATATCACTGGGTCTTATATTTTGTTTACAATTAGAATTTACTTTCCTCTTTTCTTTTTTAAGGAATAAAAGTTAGTGTTCACATGTCGGTAAAAAACAACTTATTTATTCCCTCCAAAGTACCTATTACAATCATGATTGAAACATCTTTAATTTAAGTTAATCTTTTGAAGTGTTTCCGACATTATTCAAATTATAAATACCAATGCGGCATATCAATTACAATTATTGAATACAGTATATCTATATTTTAAAGTCTATGTTGGAGTGTCTTGCTAGTCGTCCAAGAATTGAAACCTTCTGAGCATGCTAAAAGGGTTCAACACTGTCAATGGTTTCACAAATTTGTAACAGAAATATTGGATGCTTTTATATGGATTGGGCTCGGTTTCATGTATCAGTATTTATAGATTCTTAAAATATTAGGTTGTATCACGAATTCACAAGCGATTCTTGAGCACAATCTACATCCTGATAAGTTGGATTTTGTATAGTGATTATTATCAACTCAGAGAGACAGTTAAAATAGTGTCTATCTATCTTAAGGCTAGCTAACTTAATAACAATGAAATTAATAAATAAGCATACTTTCAACAAGCCGTGTACATCTCGGACCTCATTGTGAAAATACCGTCAAATATGAGATATATAGTTTAACTATTGTTTTCCAGACATATTATTTTCCAATATAATTTAACTTGAACTAGTTGAAGGTATCAGCGTATTATAGAGTTGCTAACATGGCGAAGGTGTAAATTCTCAACTTGATTCAAGAAGCCCAGTTTTAATTAGAATATCCTTTAACCTCTCAAACGTTTTTAAAAATTTTGAGTGGATGATTAATTTAGTGATGCATAACAGTTTTGTCCTAATAATAGTTTTGCATAATAGTTTTGTCATAATAGTTTAAATTATAGACAATTTACATACATAAAATGTGTCAGATTTACTTTATGTTGATCAATTTTTTGATATATTTCAAATATTTTGTTTTTTATAATATATTACAAAAGGTAATATGTTAGTGTATTACAAATTAATGAGTTGTGTGCTTTATAGATAAATATATTAAATAGGTAGTTAGTTATACCGACCACTCGATGCGACATGTACAGCTAGCAATCTAATCAGTCTAGAGTTTAGATATTTTATTAGTTTCCAACTGAAACCACACTATTTCGCACCTAAGAATTATAGGAAAAGTATTGTTTCCTAAGACAGACTGGGGGCGGGAGGGCTGGGTTTTAAAGAATATTTAAAATATGAAGATAGGTCATTTTAAAAATAAATATTTGGTAAAAAAAAAATATAATAAAAAAAATAATAATAATAATATTCGTTTATCACTATTCAAGGTGGCAGTCCTAAATTTTCAAAATTTGTGGTTTTAATAATTTTATTTACTATCACTGTAATTTTATTCTCCGAGACCAAACTTTTAGAAAACATTGCTGTAGTGATACCCTTTCATACAGTATAGGTACTTCTAGTAAGAGAATGATAATAGGTTGTTGTTGAAAACATTTCAAACACAAAGAGGAAGAGACTTTAATTAGCACAAACTGATAAGTTTATCGTAGGCCTACTCATTTCTTTTCTTTCTTGTTTAGGTTTTTATTTGTAAGAAAAAGGAATTCAAAATTTAAAGTATTATTTGTTTTAAACCTTCATGGGATTAATTATTATTTTAAACAATAATTATTTATTGGATTATAATTTTTAATTTTTACAATAAAAATGACTAATGTGAATTCATTAATAATTTTTCTCATTCATTAATTAAAAAAATAGCATAAAAACCAAAACTAGTTTTATTGCCATTATTTTAAAAAGTTGAAGATATGATCGAAAAGTTCAACTTTTAGTGTCCTTTAATTTCATATGCCACAACCACCTATTTTGCTTTTTGATATCGGGTTTCTCGTTTCCTAGAAATTAACTTTTTTTATTTTGCTAAAATGTACCTATAATACCGTACACATTGTTTGAAAGGATATCAACAACATTTGCTATAATTTTTAATTCCGACTAGATAATAATTGTTCAGAGTGAACAGAATTATTGTAAAAATTAAAATTTTATACATTTTTTAAGGTCACCATTGAAACTGAACGAAGCCATTGTAAACTTACACAATTAACAAATTTTCATAAGTAATTCACTTATTAGTCTCATTATATGTCTTGCGGCCTGTTGACTTTTAGAATTAACTCGTTGTGACACATTGTATTGACAATTAACATTTGTTCCAGGGTAATAAAAATAATTTAAAATATTAATTCTGTTTACATAAAATCTACTTCAAAATAAATATAACGCGTCACAAATTGTTAAATATAAGCTTTTAATAGTAAAAATAATAATTTATTTCTTCCATCGAATTCTAATATAAGAAATTGAGTGAGTCACTATGGGCGTACAATATTTCAAAAAAGCTTCCAGTAAACATTTTCATATTCCGTCTGATAGTCTTTTTGTGATATTTCTACACAAATTTATTACTTCAGAAATGGTAGAGATACCGAATTAGATTTGGTTAACGCATTTTGTATGTAATCTTTTATACCATTATAGCAAAAACCATTGACGGAATGACTACAACTTCTTTCATTCTTGTCGTTTTTTATTAATATAGTATACCAATGATAAATAAGGAACCGTTTGTTGTAAACAACCACAAACAATACTTTGTTGTGATATTATCAATAATGGGGTTATCCTTTGACCTACGATAAAAGTGATGATTAATATTTTCCCTAATGAAATTGTTTTGTAAATTTAATGATTTTTGATATATTTGACATTAACAATTTTTAAAGCCCATCATATTGAAAATATTAAAAAAAGATTTGATTTTTAGTGGTTACATACAAAATGCGAAAACTAAATTTGGACTCAATATGTCATCTATTTCTGTAGTTATAAATTTGTTTAAAAAACAAAAAACTCCGACAGACGGTAAATGAAGCATTTTAGGACATATTCTTACATTTACTGGAACCCTTTTCTTTATTTTGATGATATAAACTCGTGCACGTAGATAATGTCTCATCCCTTTACACCGGGAGACCCACATAAACGAAACACTTATATTACACTTTATTTTATTCAAAAATTGCAAAAACTCTTACTTAACCATTGGTGAAATCATCCTCTAAAACACTATAAATGATAATGGTGTCGAATAATACTATTTTAAAACTTGTTCAAATTTCATTTATTTAGTTACAATCAATTTAGTACAATAATTTTAGAGCAATCGCGTTCTAAAGTAATATTAGCTATTTTGCTAAGAATGTGTTTTGGATTCTCTTGTGCGATTAACGACGCAATGTTGTTACAACTTTAACCGGTTAAATAATTTGTTATCTCTAGAAAATAAAGATAGGGTAATTCCACCAACATATCTGTAACAAATTGTAGTTTGTAACTTCAGCGAGAAGTAACACATGTGTTTGTTGCTTTTAAACATTACGGGTTACTTGATTACACACAGTTGCACTTCTCTATGGACTATTACAACAGTCAACTTATTTAACCAACAACATGTAGGAAAACAGCTTATTGGGTGTATGGAGTTAGCAACAAAGTTTCAGAAGATCGGGTTGTAGCTATAAGAATCAAAGGACAGAAAACCCAACAAAAAATGAAACGATAAAAGTATAACTTATAGTCTTAGACTCCACGTTGAGTACTAGGCAACTTGAAGCTGTATCTTGTATTCAACGCATTTCGAAACATCAGAAATCCCATCTATGCAAAATACACTTTGTTTGTACAACAACTGAATGTTTGATCGCTGGCTGGAATAATAATTCAATTTGTTTTTCGGATGAATGATCTTTTCTATAAACTGTATAGATAATCGTTAATATTGTCACTATTTTTTCGATTCTCACCGCAGAATATTTTATGATATTCAAATTTAATGTTTGATTTACAATTTTTGGTGACCATCTCGTTGCTCCTTTTATTGACCGTATCTTACCGTGTAATTAAACTGGAGACATGTTTGTAAAGTATTCCATACATTGTAGAGAATAATGTTTGTATTCTAACAAATCTGTCAGTAAATTACAAAATAACGTAAAATAAAGATACCAATTTCAAACAAAATCTGCCCACTCACTAATTTCCGAAAAATCATTGCTAATGGTCGTACTCACTAACATTAGACAACAAATTGTAAAAATGTTTGTACGTTTTGAAATCTTAAAGTTTATTTCACAATTACAACACGTTCTATATTCCAATTGAGATTTTTAAAATTAATTACAATTTAAAATTTTTAAAACACCCCTCTGAAATTAATACTCATATTTTTATACCTTCCCCTAAACCTTTTTTAGTACATAACATTTTAATGATAATAGAACAGTGTACAAACAATAATCTTAACAACTTAGTTGATCAAACAGTTAAACAAGGTGTTTCTTAATTTAAACTTTATAAAATTATAATTTTATTTCAAAAATTTTTTTTATTGTTTAAAGGATACTAGTTTATTCGTAAAATAAACACTGCTGACAATGAAATTCAAAATCACCATATGTAAAAAAAATGATTAAATCGTAAACAAACATTGCACCTGAATATAATATGTAGGCCTACAGAATTTTCCAATGGTAAAGTAGTAATATTTTTTAGGAATTTGTGGAATTTTCCCTCTCCAATGCCGCCATAACAAATGACTCTATTTAGTTG